>JAVYIG010002185.1:0-265050 GCA_035222895.1 Strongylocentrotus droebachiensis
TCCCTTTTGCAGCCAACATCAAATTCTGTAGAACTTTGCAGGAATTATGAATATGTCATGTATGTCCTATCTGTGAAATTTAAACGTAAGCAGTGTCCTAATATTCAAATTATGCAAGGAAACCCGTTTACTTGCCAGACTTCACTGTCAGACACTATTGTCAGTATTGAGTGACTGACTGGCCTTTTTTTTTCTTCTTTTGTAATTACATACATAAAATGAGCTGTAAAGGATTTGTCTACATCAATAACCCACTTCTTGTAATGGCCAAAATTTAACTGATTGAATCTTTGCGCAGCATAAAACGTACGACCATGCAGTACAATGGTCCTGAAAATCAAGACTATTACTTATTAGCTCTATACCTCCTAAGTCGATTTGACAACTAATAGTCGTTATTTTCCCACTTAAAGACATTTTCAAGCCCCATTTTTTTTAAGGGAGTTCTAAACTAGTATTATCTTTCAAATGCCATTGGAATTTAACCTTTTCATTTTTTTGGCCTGCAAAAGGGACATAGTTCCTTAAACATGGGTTAATATTTTTTTTCAGGATAATATCTCACCCATAATCTCGCTAAAATGACAATTCCAGATGCAAAATTTAGCAAAAACAAATGAAATCATTTTGCTTTTTCATCGCTTCTGACATAAACGGGTAATCCCACCCTACTCCTCAAGCGTACGCAAAAGAAAATTCTGTGGGGTTTCATACTGATAAATTCAAGAGTAAGAGAGCGCTTTCGAGATGTACGGCTCCTGTGTGCTGCTCAGTTTGCTTTTTAGTTGATTTTTTCCACAAGTTCTTTTCCGATTTGCTACATAATTGTTACAAACTGATTGGTTTTAAATTTTTGTTAAAAAGCTAAAGAGGCTGGAGCACAATGGGAAGCAGGGGCGGCGGAGCGCAAATGGTAATTTTCATCGACGACATAAATATACGAATTATTTCGTGAACTTAGTCAGCATCATAGCTTTATATTTAAATGCAGGCACGTAGCTAGGATCTTATATTAGGGGGGGGCGATAGTGAGCAAGCAAATCACTTGAAAAGCGCGCGAAAACGCTTTTCTAGGGGGGGGGTGGGAGAAGGGCCTCATAATTATGTTTCATTAATTTATTAGGGGAAGAAGACGATTCGTTGTACCGTTCTTGACTCTTTATCCTTGTCTGAATTCAGTTTTTTCCCCCTCCGAAGCAAGAAAGCTATGACGTTTCGTTAAATTTGTATAGAAAGATAATTGTTGTACCGTTCTCGTCTCCCTTAATGTCTGAATTCGCGAAGCGCGGAAGATTTTGACGTTTCATTATGAGAGAAAGCAGACGATTCGCTGTACTGTTCTCGATTCTTAATCCTTATCTGAATTCAGTTCCCACTTCCGCGCAAAGCGCGGAAGCTTTGATGTTTCATTAGATTATTAGAGAAAGAAGACAATTCGTTGTACCGTTTTCGACTCTTCATTAGCCCCAATTGTCTGAATTCAGTCCCCCCCCCCCCCCCCCCCATCGCGCGAAGCGCGGAAGCTTTGATGTTTCATTAGATTATTAGAGAAAGAAGAGGATTCGTTGTACCGTTCTCGACTCTTTATCCTTGTCTGAATTCAGTTTTCCCCGTTCCGCGCGAAGCGGGGAAGCTTTGGCGTTCATTGAATTATTATAGAAATAAGACGATTCATTTTACCGTCTGCGACTCTTAACCCTAATTGTCTGAATTTAGTTTCCCCACTCCCGCGCGAAGCGCCGAAGCTTTGACGATTCCTTAAATTATGAAAAAAAGCTGACGATTCGTTGTACTGTTCTCAACTCTTAATCCTTATCTGAATTGAGTTTTCCCCCCTCCCGCGCGAATCGCGGAAGCTTTGGCGTTTTCTTAAATTATTAAAGAAAGAAGACGATTCGTTGTACCTTTCTCGTCTCTTAATCCTTGTCTGAATTCAGCTTCCCCCCTCCCGCGCGAAGCTCGGAAGCTTTGACGTTTTAATAAACTATTAGAGAAAGACATCGATTCATTGTACCGTCCTCGTCTCTTAATCCTTGTCTAAATTTAGTTTTTTTCCCCTCCGCGCAAAGCGCGGAAGCTTTGACGTTTCCTTAAATTATTACAGAAAGAAAGCGATTCGTTGTACCGTTCTCGTCTCTCAATCCTTGTTTGAATTTAGTTTCCCCGAAGATTTTGAACTTCTGATTTCTTTAGCTGATATTATAGGAAAGTGAAACTTCGAGAAAATACAAGTATTATAGTTGTAGTCTCTCTCGAAGTCGTCACAGCGGATAAAAAGCCACAGATCGTAGGGAGAAAATAATTTTGTCGGCCGACCAACATTATTCATCTCACCGACTTCAAACTTCTGCATTGATATAGTACGCGAGGATCGAGCAAGAATACCGACACAGCTGACCCGACAAAGCAACATGTGTATGCGTGTCTTTCTTGCTCCCTCGACGAGACGACTCCACCCAACAACCTCCCTCTCTCTATGACTCCCACCCTCCTCTCTCAGGCTCTTACCTCCCCCTCTCTCTCTCTCCTCTCTTTCATCTTCCGTTTCATTCGTTTCCTTTTCCACTTTTCCATTTTCCTTTTCTTTCTTTCTTTCTTTTCTTTCTTTTCCTTTCTTTCCTCTCCTTTCTCTTTTTCTTTTTTCTCTTTCTTTCTTCTCTTTTCTTTCCTTTCTTTTTCCTTCTTTTCCTTTCTTTTCCTTTCTTTACTTTTCTTTCCTTTCTTTCCTTTCTTTCCTTTCTTTTCCTTTTCTTCTTTTCTTTCCCTTTCCCTCTCTTTTTTCCCTCCCCCTTTTCTTTTTTTCCCGACGGCAGCGCAATTTTACCGACAATATCCTGACAGGTGGGGGGGGGGTGTCGCACCCCCACCCCCACCCCCCCCCCCCCCCCCCCTTGGAGACGCCCCTGTGTCCAGGGAGCGGAGAGCCAACAAGCTCTAGAGTTTTAGTAATTCAGAACTTTCAAGATAAAGCTGTCTTAATTAGCACGAGCCCTTTGGGTGGGGACCAGGGCCCTGCCTTAGAGCCCCTGGAGGGTATAACACAGGCATAACCCCTGCTGGGGGTCCGATGACGAGCTCCCGCATGCTCTCCAGTTTTAAGCAACAAGCATCGAAATCCCCCCCCCCCCCCCCCCCTGAGCAAAATATTGGCCGGCACGATTTTCATATTTCAGCACACTAAATTTCAAATTGATTTCAAATTTGGGCCCCCACTCCTAAGAAATCCTGGATCCGCGCCTGATGTTTAATACACAGGGTAATTATTTGAGAAGGGGGATCGAGGGTCTATAATCTGCTCAAAGTCTAATCTGTCGAAAAACTAATATAGCTAGGACCATAACGGACTAGTCTTCTTCAAGACAGTTATTTGCCATACTCTACGTATTATTCATATGGGACTAAGGCCCCCCCCCCCCCCCCCACACTGAGTGTTATTTAGGGTACACGTATATGCTCGCCCCCTCCCATTGAGAGCACCCCCTATCTCCGGTGTGTAAGTTAGGTCCCTTTAAAATTTCCCAGTGTTATACACAATTATGAGACCAAGGGAAGGGGAGAGGGCGTGGAAGGGTGACTTTGGAAATATCCGCTAGAGCTCATATAAAATAACCTCAAAACGACTAGGTGTAGGTTGAATAAAAAAGTCTAAATAATATCATATCGAAAACTGCTATTTCATAAAAAGGGAAGATCGCTACTACCATAGCGGACTAGTCTTCTTTCGTTTTTTCGAAAGATGATACCTTGTTCTTAAACCTACATTAATCTCTTTAATAGATATTTTCTATGAGTACTAGCGGACCGATCCAAAGTTACCCCCCCTCCAATTTTCCATATGTTAAACACGTATAGTTAGGAAAATAACCGTCTGCAAGAAGACTATTCCACTATCGAAGAACCACCTAACTTTTTAAAACATGTCATTTTTTCGAAAGATGAGACCTTGTTCTTGAACTTCCATTAATCTGGGAAATAGGTATTTTCTCTGAGCATTAGCGGACCGATCCAAAGTTACCCCCCTCCTCCGATAGGTTGTACACGTAGAGTTATGAAAATGACCGTCTGCAGGAAGACTAGTCCGCTATCGAAGAACCATCTAACTTTTGATAAAATATCACTTTTTCGAAAGATGAGCCCTTGTTCTTGAACCTCCCTTAATCTCTTTAATAGATATTTTCTCTGAGCACTAGCGGACCAATCCAAAGCCCCCCCCCCCCCCCCCTCTTCCAATTTTCCATATGTTGTTCACGTAGAGTTAGGAAAATGACCATCTGCAAGAAGACTAGTCCACTATCGAAGAACCATCTAACTTTTGATAAAATAAGAATTTTTTCGAAAGATTAGACCTTGTTCTTAAACTTCCATTAATCTCTTTAATACGTATTTTCTCTGAGCGCTAGCGGACCGATCCAAAGTTACCCCCCCCCCCCCCTCCAAATTGTCCCATAGGTTGTACACGTAGAGTAAGGAAAATGACTGTCTGCAGGAAGACTAGTTCGCTATCGAAGAACCATCTAACTTTTGATAAAATAGCATTTTTTCGAAAGATGAGACCTTAATCTTGAACTTCCATTAATCTCTTTAATACGTATTTTCTCTGAGCACTAGCGGACCGATCCAAAGTTAACCCCCCCCCCCCTTCCAATTTTCCATATGTTGTTCACGTAGAGTTAGGAAAATGACCGTCTGCAAGAAGACTAGTCCACTATCGAAGAACCATCTAACTTTTGATAAAATAGCATTTTTTCGAAAGATTAGACCTTGTTCTTGAACTTCCATTAATATCTTAAATAGGTATTTTCTCTGAGCACTAGCGGACCGATCCAAAGTTACCCCCCCCCCCCCCTCCAATTTGTCATAATATGTTGTTCACGTAGGGTTAGGAAAATGACCGTCTGCAAGAAGACTAGTCCACTATCGAAGACCACCTAACTTTTGATAAAATGTCATTTTTTCGAAAGATGAGACCTTGTTCTTGAACTTCCATTAATCTCTTTAATACGTATTTTCTCCGAGCGCTAGCGGACCGATCCAAAGTTACCCCCCCCCCCCTCCAATTTTCCATATGTTGTTCACGTAGAGTTAGGAAAATGACCGTCTGCAAGAAGACTAGTCCACTATCGAAGAACCATCTAACTTTTGATAAAATAGCATTTTTTCGAAAGATTAGACCTTGTTCTTGAACTTCCATTAATCTCTTTAATACGTATTTTCTCTGAGCGCTAGCGGACCGATCCAAAGTTACCCCCCCCCCCCCCCCCTCCAAATTGTCCAATAGGTTGTACACGTAGAGTAAGGAAAATGACTGTCTGCAGGAAGACTAGTCCGCTATCGAAGAACCATCTAACTTTTGATAAAATGGCATTTTTTCGAAAGATTAGACCTTGTTCTTGAACTTCCATTAATCTCTTTAATACGTATTTTCTATGAGCGCTAGCGGACCGATCCAAAGTTACCCCCCCCCCCCCCCTCAAATTTTCCATATGTTGTACACTTAGAGTTAGGAAAATGACTGTCTGCAGGAAGACTAGTCCGCTATCGAAGAACCATCTAACTTTTGATAAAATTGCATTTTTTCGAAAGATTAGACCTTGTTCTTGAACTTCCATTAATCTCTTTATACGTATTTTCTCTGAGCGCTAGCGGACCGATCCAAAGTTACCCCCCCCCCCCCCTCCAAATTGTCCCATAGGTTGTACACGTAGAGTAAGGAAAATGACTGTCTGCAGGAAGACTAGTTCGCTATCGAAGAACCATCTAACTTTTGATAAAATAGCATTTTTTCGAAAGATCAGACCTTAATTTTGAACTTCCATTAATCTCTTTAATACGTATTTTCTCTGAGCGCTAGCGGACCGATCCAAAGTTACCCCCCCCCCCCCCCCCCCTCAAATTTTCCATATGTTGTACACGTAGAGTTAGGAAAATGACTGTCTGCAGGAAGACTAGTTCGCTCACGAAGAACCATCTAACTTTTGATAAAATAGCATTTTTTCGAAAGATCAGACCTTAATCTTGAACTTCCATTAATCTCTTTAATACGTATTTTCTCTGAGCACTAGCGGACCGATCCAAAGTTACCCCCCCCCCCCTTCCAATTATCCATAAGTTGTACACGTAGAGTTAGGAAAATGACTGTCTGCAGGAAGACTAGTCCGCTATCGAAGAAACCATCTAACTTTTGATAAAATAACATTTTTTTCGAAAGATTAGACCTTGTTCTTGAACTTCCATTAATCTCTTTAATACGTATTTTCTCTGAGCGCTAGCGGACCGATCCAAAGTTACCCCCCCCCCCCCCCCTCCAAATTGTCCATAGGTTGTACACGTAGAGTTAGGAAAATGACTGTCTGCAGGAAGACTAGTCCGCTATCGAAGAACCATCTAAATTTTGATAAAATAACATTTTTTCGAAAGATCAGACCTTGTTCTTGAACTTCCATTAATCTCTTTAATACGTATTTTCTCTAAGTGCTAGCGGACCGATCCAAAGTTACCCCCCCCCCCCCCCTTCCAATTTTCCATATGTTGTACACGTAGAGTTAGGAAAATGACTGTCTGCAGGAAGACTAGTCCGCTATCGAATAACCATGTAACTTTTGATAAAATAGCATTTTTTCGAAAGATGAGACCTTAATCTTGAACTTCCATTAATCTCTTTAATACGTATTTTCTCTGAGCACTAGCGGACCGATCCAAAGTTACCCCCCCCCCCCCCCCCCCTTCCAATTTTCCATATGTTGTACACTTAGAGTTAGGAAAATGACTGTCTGCAGGAAGACTAGTCCGCTATCGAAGAACCATCTAACTTTTGATAAAATTGCATTTTTTCGAAAGATTGGACCTTGTTCTTGAACTTCCATTAATCTCTTTAATACGTATTTTCTCTGAGCGCTAGCGGACCGATCCAAAGTTGCCCCCCCCCCCCCTCCAAATTGTCCCATAGGTTGTACACGTAGAGTAAGGAAAATGACTGTCTGCAGGAAGACTAGTTCGCTATCGAAGAACCATCTAACTTTTGATAAAATAGCATTTTTTCGAGAGATCAGACCTTGTTCTTGAACTTCCATTAATCTCTTTAATACGTATTTTCTCTGAGCGCTAGCGGACCGATCCAAAGTTACCCCCCCCCCCCCCCCCCCTCCAAATTGTCCCATAGGTTGTACACGTAGAGTTAGGAAAATGACTGTCTGCAGGAAGACTAGTCCGCTATCGAAGAACCATCTAACTTTTGAAAAAATAGCATTTTTTCGAAAGATTAGACCTTGTTCTTGAACTTCCATTAATCTCTTTAATACGTATTTTCTCTGAGCGCTAGCGGACCCGATCCAAAGTTACCCCCCCCCCCTCCAAATTTTCCATATGTATTACACATAGAGAGTAATAGGAAAATGACCTTCTATTTTAACCTTAATCTTTCTAGTTTGATATAAATAATAATATCATTTATTATTTTTGCTAACTATTCGTTTTTGTTTAAAATCAGGTGAATAAATAATTTATTTAGTTGCATTAATCAAATTTTAATTTTAGACCCTTATACTTTTTACATTCTTCAAATTGGTTTTCCGGCTGGAATCCGGCCAACTTCCATTCAATATAGAATTTTTGAAGGATCTTGTCCAGGTCTGCATTCGGAAGTCTGTTTACATCTCCGAGGTCCGTGTTGACATTTCGCAAGAACTCTTCAAATATTTTAATGCCGTATTTTACTGCATAGATCTACTTCGTATTTTTGCTATCAGCAGAATCGATTAAGTCTTGCAGCTGAATGTCATCCATAAGTTGAAATCTTGGCATAGCTGTGTCCTCCATTTTGCCTCTTATTGACAAAAAATTGGAAACAAAAAACCCCAGTATTTGCGATCGAGACTAGTACACAAAATGGCGATCGGTCGTCTGCGCTGTGTGGATTGGTAGATTCGTCGCCTGAATGCAGCGACCAAAATCGAATTGCACTCAAACACCGTTTACGGTATTGCGCATCGGTCATCGCACAAAAGAAACTTATAACACGTAAACCAAAATGGGGATCGCAGCAAAATGACGTCACGTTTCACAGCCATGGAAAAAGTGCTATGAAAAATGGATATAAACCGTAGAGCCGGGAAAAATGACTATGAATTTCAATTAGCGGGCATGGTTAAGAACATGACTGCATTTTCAACCAATCAGAAGACAGGATTAGTAAAGAATCTTAAAATGAGGTATATAACGCTTAATACAAATGTCTCTAAGAGCTTTACAGAAATACTATTACCCCGGTCGTTGGATTCAGTGCTTGCCCGCAAAATACTGTGTGCACAATCTCCACTCCCTACGGAGCATTCCAGCCAGGTGTTACATGACGCCTCAAAAACCGTTTGACCAACAATGACGGTCGCATCCTACCGGGTACCCATTTTAACACCTGGGTGGAGAGTAGCAAATGTAGGTTAATATCATGCCAAAGGATATTAGTGCCGTGTCGGGATTCGAACCCTCGACCTTCGAATCTCCAATCAAGCGCCTTAAAGGTAATACAAAGTTGTTGGTATAGCTAGGGTCATGAATTGGTTCAAATGAACATATTGGAAGCAAATGCGATCCTACAATATTCAGTGATCGTTGTCGCGCTCGAATCGAGTCTAAAGTTATGAAATTATAGATAATAAACTCTTTATGCTGTAGAGCTCCCTCTCAAGGTCAAGATATTAATTAAGCTATAACACATTTTTTCTTGACTAAAATCGACCGACTAGCTATTCCCGTTTGGAAACTATATATTACAACTACATATTCAGAGATTTTCATGGTCGCAGTTATGTACGTACGGCCGTAGGCGCAATTTGAAATTAATCAAAATTTACCGGGAGCACCGGTAAATTTTTATATTCAATTTTTCTCGAAAGCAGAAGTGTTTTAGGGGCTAAATTTTCTAGTGCTTATAATACATCCACAGGGGCATCCAAATATATCAAAATTGTAAAGAATCACTATCCACCCAATTTTCAAAATTTCCCAAAACTTTTTATTACCTTTAAACCCCTCGGCCACGACACTCCCATCGTCTTATCATTTTTTCCGTACCATTCCCTATATTATTCCTTGTTTTCCAATCTTTCATCTTTTCTTCTCATCTTTACATTATCCATTCTTTATCATTTTTTCTTTCTGTCTTTCATTATGTTGTTCTTTGTTTCTTCCTTCTTTTACCTTCTTTCAAAGTTATTCTTTGTTTTAATGATTCTATTGCTTTCTCTTTCTGTCTTTCCTTATGTTATTCTTTGTTTCTTCCTTCTATCACCTTCTCTTATGTTATTCTTTGTTATTCTAATTATATCACTTTCTCTTTCTGTCGTTCTATGCTTCTTCCTTCGATCACCTTCTCTTTCTGTATGTCGTTATGTTATTCTTTGTTTCTTACTTCTATCCCCTTCTCTTGTGTTATTCTTTGTTTTTTATCGTTCTGTCATTTTCTTCCTACAATTCCTTATGTCATTCTTAGTTTTTTCATCTTTCATCTTCTCTTCTATCTTTCCATTATCTATTCTGTATCATTTTCTCTTTCTGCCTTTCCTTATGTTATTCTTCTTTTCTTCCTTCTATCACCTTCTCTTATGTAATTCTTTGTCTTTATTGCTCTATCATTTTCTTCCTACTACTCCTTATGTTATTCTTTGTTTTTCCTTCTATCACATTATCTTATGTTAATCTTTGTTTTTATAATTCTATCACTTTCTCTTTCTGTCTTCCTTTATGTTATTCTTCGTTTCTTCCTTCTATCACCTTCTCTTATGTTATTGTTTGTTTTTATCGCTCTATCATTTTCTTCCTACTACTCCTTATGTTATTCTTTGTTTTTCCTTTTATCACATTATCTTATGTTATTCTTTGTTTTTAAATTTCTATCACTTTCTCTTTCTGTCATTCCTTTCTGATTTACGCGGCGATATAGCAAGATGACGTCATTCTGACGACGGGTACGAGTTTTCTGACGAACCTCAAAACGTGGATGAACGCGATCTCAAATTTGGCCTGACGACGTAAGACGACTCGACGCATGCGCAAATCGCCGAAATGACGTCACATCTTTGACGTCGCATATGTGGAAGTGGCAAACGAAAAGCCCCTATGCTTGGGGTTGTAGTGTCACCTCAACGGTTCATGCTGGTTAGGGAATAGCCTATAATCTAGGCGGAGTGCCGAGCTTTTTTCTTTGCTGCTAGACTAACCTTAATCAGAACGTCTGATACGGCGAGACTACGAACCGTGAGTCGCGAAGCGGCTCACCGCCTATAATCACTGGTCTAGCTTTAGTCGTTGTTTTTTTATTATCGACCTTGAATCCGTGGCAGTTTTTCGTACGAAAAAACCTCATCGCTAGACCAGTGATTATAGGCGGTGAGCCGCTTCGCGACTCACGGTTCGTAGTCTCGCCGTATCAGACGTTCTGCTTAAGGTTAGTCTATAGCAGCAAAGAAAAAAGCTCGGCACTCCGCCTAGATTATAGGCTAGTTAGGGAAATGTATGGTTTTTAGGAGGGTGCAAGTAAGGCACTCGCGATGGATCGCAATGCCATTGTAGTGCCATGATTACTATTATAAGTAATAATAATAATAATGGTCACAACCGCATGGACCTCTGA
Organism: Strongylocentrotus droebachiensis; assembly: GCA_035222895.1. Lineage (NCBI taxonomy): Eukaryota > Metazoa > Echinodermata > Echinoidea > Camarodonta > Strongylocentrotidae > Strongylocentrotus > Strongylocentrotus droebachiensis. The sequence continues at coordinate 10,628 of JAVYIG010002185.1, forward strand.
TTTTTTGCAAGCTGTGCACAAAATATAACGGCGGACCGTGCAAGGAAATGTGCCTGCAAATATTAAAGGTAATACAAAGTTTTGGGAAATTTTGAAAATTGGGTGGATAGTGATTCTTTACAATTTTGATATATTTGGATGCCCCTGTGGATGTATTAAAAGCACTAGAAAATTTAGCCCCTAAAACACTTCTGCTTTGGATAAAAATGGAATATAAAAATGTACCGGTGCTTCCGGTAAATTTTGATGAATTTCAAATAGCGCCTACGGCCGTACAATAGTAGCTGCGACCATGAAAATCTCTGAATATGTAGGTGTGATATATAATTTCCAAACGGGAATAGCTAGTCGGTCGATTTTAGTCAAGAAACATTGTTTCATAGCTTAATTAATATCTTGACCTTGGGAGAGAGCTATACAACTGAAAGAGTTAATTGTTTATAATTTCATAACTTTAGACTCGATTTCAACCGCGACTTACTTACTTACTTACTTTATCAGCCGTTGTCAATCCACTGCAGGATGAAGGCCTCAGCATGATGTTTCCAAATGCCTCTGTTCAGTGCCTGTTGGTGCCAATTTGTCTGTCCCCAGAACTGTTGCAGCTCGTCTCGCCATCTTTTTCTTTGACGTCCCCTGTTTCGTTTTCCCTCATATGGTGTCCAATGAGTGATTGCTGAGCTCCAGCGATTGTCCTTCCAACCGCGACAACGATCACTGAATATTGTAGGATCGCATACGCTTCCAATATGTTCATTTGAACCAAATTCATGACCCCATACCAAAACTTTGTATCACCTTTAACAGGGCTGTCAACTTTGGGGAACTGCTTCGAGGGAGATCGTATGCAATGTTTTTTGCCCAACGGGGAGGGGGGAGAGGGTGTTAAAAACAAAAATTGCTCACTACCCCCCCCCCCCCCCCCCCCCCCGCCCCCCATTCCCCAGCCCCGTTGAGCACAATAATTGCAAACGATACGGTATGCTGGTTTATTTTACACGTTTGGCGGGAGGTTTTTTCATAAACCGGGAGAGTGCAGGAGATTGCGGGAGAGCGGGAGGAAGGGCGTGGTGGCGGGGGTTTAAGCAACGAGCTACGAGCTTGTGGGACGGCGGGAGAATGAGCGTGGTGGCGTACGTACGTGAGACTCCCTCCAAATGCAGGAGGGTTGACAGCCCTGTATGAAATGGTATCATAAGTAACATCACGCTCATTCTGTGAAAATAGATTTAAACAGACTTTTAAAAATCTGTAATCTATTTCTGTAGTAATATGTCTTATAATGCATGATCTACTATAAACGCATTGACGTATCTTACGTCATAATGTATACGCGTACAACTTAGCCCGCTCATATTTAATCATGGCGGTCCCGGCCCAGCCAGTTATGTTGCCGGTGTTATTCACCTAATAAAACCATAACGTTGATGTTGAACTTTGTACCAAAGTGTGCTCGGACTTATTAATGCTTGATTGACAACTTCCGGTAATTTTTTGACCTCATTATCGTTTAAACATTTTATATAGAATTATAATAGAAACATCTTCTCTAATGAGTTGAGCAGCTTTAATGGGGAAAAAAACAAATTTCAAATCCCAAATAACAGAAATTAAAATTCACACTTAGATTTTATCGTTAAGACATATGATTAATATTCTTATGAGAATTTTAACGTGGAAGCTTACCGTTGCTTAAATCTCTGCTATATCCAAAGAAAAACACGATAAAACGGGGCCTTTAATGTTCCCCCCCCCCCCCCCATCAGCAGTGTTAACTGTGTAAGCTAAATGCTTCCCAGCTACCATTTACCAAGGTTCACGTGTATCTTCTTCAAATTTCAGTCAAAGTAACAGGTAACAACTCACTTGAAAGGTTTGTTTTTGAACGTGTGATGAAGAAACAAAATGAGGATGAAATACTTGTTTTGCGCACGATCAGAAACAGGTCTGAGGGGTGATCATGGTGATGTTCATAATAATGACTAATCCGATATTGGTACTACAGTTCGAAACACGCAGTGCATTCGCCCAAGAAATTATTCTACATACAGATAGCGTTTGCAGAAATATGTTATTATCCATGATCCGAGTCCCAAGTAAAATCAGCGAACAAGAAACAATGACTTAGATAATATTAGCACAGCGGTGCATCAATATACTTAGTACAGAGACGTTGTTTAGAGTATGTGTGTGTGTGTGTGTTTGTGTGTGTATAATATATTCGCGCACCCCGAAACCAGGAAGCGGTTACAGCTTCCTGCCAAAACGAAACCTTTCGCTGGAAAAATATACTCATCGTGATGGCCATGTAAGCATATATTTCAATACATATCTATTACTTCAGCTTAAGCTCCTTTCACACCGGGCCAAACGTAAAGTTGCGTAGTGTTGCTATCCGACTTCGACGGGTGTACACTGCCCTACGCTGGCCTACGTAGCTATACGCTGACAATTAAACATATTTAATTTTTTCGCGTACTTTCGGCGTATAGACATTAGATGAAAAACTTACGCATTTCCTACGCAAGTTTGCGCACCACTACTGTACTCCATGCCTACGCAATAGTAAGCTACCCTACACCAGTCCGATGAAGCAGTAAAAGCGTATACATTAATTAAGGCGTCCTAGATCCTATTTGCGCACACAGTAAGCAATTGTGCGCAACCGTAAGCAAACCTACGTACACGTTACGCCAGGCCTACGTAAACGTACGCAACCCTATATGGAAAGCCGTTGGAGACTTTATTCACGTGCCCCAGACGTATGGAACGCGGCAAACGTCTGCTAAATTGACCAATCACCGCCTGTTATTTAGCAGGCGCGTGCAAGGTGCGATAGCACACGCCTGTTACTTTATTAGCACACGTGTGCCTTTTTCCAGACGGATGCTGTTTACTGCGCATGCGTCTGGAATTGATCGACCAATCAGATACCTTGTTTAATATGGAGTTTAATGTGTGTGTACGGTGAGTGCATGCAGCGCAGACAAGCAAAAATGTGCCGGGCACGTGGTGATCGACGCACGTGGTACTCTTACCGTCCTTAAAAGTATTGACTTTGATTTCTATGTCAGAAAAGAAGTATACATTGTAAGAGTACTTCCATTGAGGTTGGAACTTTCTGATGCAAAGAATAGTATGTCAAAGTATAAACGAGGTACCGGACTGCTATATGAACGTTTATCCTCCACCTAGTATTGGAGTTTGTAAATACTATAAAGCTAGTCTAGGGTTGATAAAGAAAAGGTAAGTCTAATATCATGAATGGTAGTTTCCAGATTTACAATCTATCATTCAGAACCTACTCTAATTGCAAATTAGGTGATATACTATGCAACAGTGCCATTGTGATAATGTGTATGATCCAGTGTAGATACATAGTGTTGGAACGACAGAGTAGAAGTTGGAAATGCATTTGCTTGGCACAAGGGATTGTCTGACCATTATGTGGTAGTTTTCAATCGAATAAACCTGCTCATAATTATCCCATAGGCCTAATTGTATTTAAAGGTTGATGTTTGAATGTTGATTGGCTTATAATACAACATGTATTGCTCTATATTGCATAAGTGGAAGTTATCACATTTCTTAGAGACAATCAATATTCTTTAGTCTATATTTCTTGTCTTGTATATAGTTTATGATTATTCCTTTACATTTCTATGTTATATGTCATATGGGTAGTCGAAGCATAATAATAGTGCAATAATTATAGGTGAATCACATGCAGATTGCAGTATTAATTGATAAGCTCGTTTTCCTAAAACGATATTTACACCTGAGATTATGTATGTGTTGTGTGCTGGAGGAATACAACATATTTCTATGTTAGTATTATTAATGCTAAATCTGAGAGGATAATAGATTCAATGAAGGTCTAATTTAGAGTTAGGGTATAACGAATCACCATCAGGGGCGCTCCAAAGGGGGGGGGGGGTGTGGGGTGCGACACCTCCCACCTGTCAGGATATTGTCGGAAAACTTGCGCTGCCGTCGGGAAAAAAGAGAAAAGGGGGAGGGGAAAAAAGAGAGGGAAAGGGAAAGAAAACTGAGAAAAAAAGAAAGGAAAAGAAAAGAAAGAAAGGAAAATAAAGGAAAGAAAGGAAAAGAAAGGAAAGAAAAGAGAAGAAAGAAAGAGAAAAAAGAAAAAGAGGGAGGAGAGGAAAGAAAGAAAAGAAAGAAAAGGAAAAAAAAAGAAAAAAGCGTAAAAGGGAAAGAAAAGAAACGGGGGATGAAAGAGAGGAGAAAGAGGGGAGGTAAGAGCCTGAGAGAGGAGGAGTGGGAGTAAAAGAGAGAAGGGGGTTGTTGGGTGGAGTCGTCTCGTCGAGGGAGCAAGAAAGACACGGGTAAATATGTTGCTGTGTCGGGTCAGCTGTGTCGGTATTCTTGCTCGATCCTCGTGTACTATATCAATGCAGAAGTTTGAAGTCGGTGAGATGTAGGCTTATATATTGTCGGTCGGCCGACAAGTTTTTTTCCCTACGAACTGTGACTTTTTATCCACTGTGACGACTCAATTCAAGAGTGACTACAACTACTATACTTGTATTTTCTCGAAGTTTCACTTTCCTATAATATCAGATAAAGAAATCAGAGGTTTGAAATTTTCGGGGAAACTGAATTGAAACAAGGTTTAAGAGTCAACAACGGTACGACGAATCGTCTTCCTATCTCTATATTGTGATGAAACGCCCAAAATTCCGCGCTTCGCGCGGGAGGGGGAGAACTGAATTCAGATAAGGATTATGAGTCGAAAACAGTACACCGAATCGTCTGCTTTTTCTCATAACTTAATGAAACGTCAAAGCTTCCGCGCTTCGCGCGGGAGGAAACTGAATTCAGACAAGGATTAAGAGTCGAGCACGGTTCAACGAATCGTCTACTTTCTCTAATAATTTAATGAAACGCCAAATCTTCAGAGCTTCGCGCGGGAGGGGGAGAACTGAATTCAGATAAGGATTAAGAGTCGAGAACAGTACACCGAATCGTCTGCTTTTTCTCATAACTTAATGAAACGTCAAAGCTTCCGCGCTTCGCGCGGGAGGAAACTGAATTCAGACAAGGATTAAGAGTCGAGCACGGTTCAACGAATCGTCTACTTTCTCTAATAATTTAATGAAACGCCAAATCTTCAGAGCTTCGCGCGGGAGGGGGAGAACTGAATTCAGATAAGGATTAAGAGTCGAGAACAGTACACCGAATCGTCTGCTTTTTCTCATAACTTAATGAAACGTCAAAGCTTCCGCGCTTCGCGCGGGAGGAAACTGAATTCAGACAAGGATTAAGAGTCGAGCACGGTTCAACGAATCGTCTACTTTCTCTAATAATTTAATGAAACGCCAAATCTTCAGAGCTTCGCGCGGGAGGGGGAGAACTGAATTCAGATAAGGATTAAGAGTCGAGAACAGTACACCGAATCGTTTGCTTTTTCTCATCATTTATTTATTTTATTTATTTATTTCACATCTTTAAAAAGGGTAGCCCGATCAGCATGAGCTGGTTTTCATCAGGGCCCTTTACAACATACATGGTTCAATAATAATGTCAATCAAAACAACAATAAATGCACATTATAATATGAGAAATAATTCGGACATGCAATAAAAAGGCAATACAGTACATTTCATAGTATACGAAGTTCAATTAAGATAAGGTATGCTATAGATATTTATAAAATTGTTGCAAATATTTCAATGTTAAAAAAAAAGTTTACCGTCACCATTGAGTAATTATAAAATGTATACAATTAAATATTTTCCCAGTTTATAATTAAAACTATTGTAAACAAACAACAACAAAAACCCACAATTAAAATATATATATATATACATGTAGTTGACATTTGTACGCAATAACATATAGTATTAGGTTAAAGTTAAAACAAAGTATGGTATAAATATCAAAACAAATTATTGCAATATATTTCAATGTTAAAAAAAAAGTTTGCCGTCACCATTACGTTATACCATATATACTATTAATACTTTCCCATTTAATAATTTAAACTATTAATTATAAAAACAAATAGTTGACATATTATGCACATAAATATAATAACATGCATATGTTAGTATCATAATCAATTCATAACATGGTATTGCATAAGTACATGAAATACAGTTTCACAGATTCCTTGATTGAGGTTTAAAAAAAAAAAAAAAAAAAACATCAATGATAATGTTGTTTAGCATATTGATAAAATAAGTAAGCAAGATTCATTATTGGCGTGTGCTAATTAAAATAAAATGTTAAAGGAGATTGCAGCATTCATATTGTACGGCAATGAACAAGAACGTCAAAGCTTCCGCGCTTTGCGCGGGAGGGGGAGAAACTGAATTCAGACAAGGATTAACAGTCGAGAACGGTACAATAAATCGTCTTCTTTTCCTAATAATTTAAGGAAACGTCTAAGCTTCCGCGCTTCGCGTGGGAGGCCTATCACCCACACCCCCGCGCTCTTTAAGTGATTCGCTTGTTCACTACCGCCCCTCCCTAAAATAAGATCCTAGCTCCGTGTCTGCATTAAAATATATAGCTATGAATGCTGACTAAGTTGACGAAATAATTCGTATATTTTTGTCGTCGTGGAAAATGACCATTTGCGCATACTCAAGTACTATAAATAGTCCATAGGAAACACAATTTAGCCTTCGGCCCCGGGTTTATAGGGTTAAATTTGTAGATATTGGAAATTTAATTTTGTCGGTAATTGGTGGCTAGTTTTGTCGGTAATCGTTGGCCTCTTCACCCCCCCCCCCCCCCCCAACGGAAAAAGGTCTAGCGACGCCCCTGATTACCATATTAGGTATGAATATGATGTGTATAAGAACAAAACATATATAACATTATCTGTATGTAAGTGCTTATTCGATTTGATAATGAAACTGTTCTTATAATAATGTAGATGTTAGTTAAATAGGAACTCTGTAGGACCATTAATTATGGTTCAAGGCATGCCCACATAGAGAATTTTGTTATGTTAGGGGTCGGGGCCAAATGCAATGAATTATTGATCATTTATTGCATTTTCTTTGTGTTTTTTTTATTTTTTGGGGCGGCGACGTACCCTAGCCCCTGCTGTTTACTCGTACCAAGGGAATACTGCGGGGAGGGTGGACCGAATGGCGCAGCGTAGTCGTAATGATTTTTTTTTTTTTTTGGGGGGGGGGGGCAGGGGCAGGATGATGGGTCGCGTACATTATTGGGGCGCGCCTTTTTTCTTTATTTGTTCAGAAATGTACGTTTTCAATAAATGTTTTCTACAAATATTCGGGGCCATGTGTCGAGCCCCGCCCCCCCCCCCCCCCCCCCCCCCGCCTGCGCCTACGCTACAGCCGTGGGGTGTTCCCTATCCATTATTTCGCTTTCTTGTTATCATTTTGTTTATTGCTAATTTAATTTTCATTTAATTGTTTATGAAAAGCGACCCTCTACCCATGTTATGAATAGCGACCCTTAAACGCGAACCATCATCCCCGGCCAACCCCTCCCCCCCCCCCCCCCCCCCATCAGTCTGACCACGTAGTGCAAGTACATATTACCGACAATTTTCGCTCAAGTAGTTCATAGATGGCGTAGCCTGTGTGTGTTTCACGGGGGGGGGCGGTGGGGTGTAACAGCGTTGCCATCTAGGGGCTGATGTATCATGTCCCTAACCCACAGCAAAGGAAGGAATCGACAGAGAAGGGGTTGTATGGACTTAAAGGGCAAGTCCACTTCAAAAATTAATAACAAACCAATCAAACTAAAAGTTTGCAAAATCGGATAACTAATAAGAAAGTTTTGAATTTTTAATGACATGAAAAACTTTGAAAATCACAAGACAAATTGGCAACTCACTCATGAGTCTGTGACGTCATTCAGGCGCGGATCCAGGATTTCTTAGGGGGGGGGGGGGGGGCTCAAATTTGAAATCATGCGAGCCAAATATTGGTACGTAATGGTGACCAGCAGTGACGTAATAGGGATGGGTACAGGGACGGGCGAGCTTCCCCCTCCCTCCTACACGAAGCGCGGAAGCTTTGACGTTTCAATAAATTATTATAGAAAGAAAACGATTCGTTGTACCGTTCTCGACTCTTATTTTAATCCTTCAAAAATCTTCTTTGTCTGCTCCTTTTTCTTCCTACGTCCTCTTCCTTTTCTCTCCTCTCTCTTATTTTTTGGTTTTTTGGGGCCAGCGTTTAAGGGAAGACCGCCCCCACTGCCCCACCCCGGCCCCGGAAGCTCAGGGGTTTAAGGCAATAAATCACCGTCAGATGAGCATCTAAGGGCCCGCCTTAGGGCCCTAGGTGGAATCCAGGGGCAGAGCCTAGGGGTTTTATAGGCATTTAATCACGGTCAAATGAGCATATTTTGATACCTCAATATTTTGTGCCACTGGCAGTTAACCATTCTTTCTTTCTTGCTCTCTTTCTTTCTATTTCTCTTTAATATACTTTTTTGTTAAGTGTGTGTGGGGGGGGGGGGGCTCGACGCTCCCGATCCCCGCCGTTCCGCGCGCCCTGACATGTAGGCACCTCAAGAAGCATATTTCTTGCCTGGCTGTAAATTTAGGAATTTGTCATTTTCCAACAAACGCATACAAAAATATAAGTAATTTACTAAAAAGTGAGGACAAATCTCGGAAAAATTATGTCATTTTAGCATTATTTGTAAACCACCGTTATGGAATTTGAAATAAACCACGTTTGAATTTTATTTCCCCCAAGCCGCCCCCGCCCCCTATCAGTACACCAGTGCCCCCCCCCCCCCCCCCCCCCTTCGTTACACCTTGTTGGCGGGAAAAATTCGCAACTGATCTCCCCTACCTTTCTTCTTTCTCTTTTTTTGTCTTTCCCTTTCTCCCCTCTTTACCTTTCCCTTCCCTTCCTTTTCTCTCTTATAGGTTGACCGGGGGGGGGGGCAAGGGCCTTTCGGCCCCCATCCCGCTCCGCACGCTGTTGGCGGGATGAACAGCAACTAATCTTCCCTTCTTTTCTTCTTCCTCTTTTTTGTTCCCTTTTAGCTCTCCTCTTTCCCTTTTCCTTCCTTCTCTCTCTCTTTTTTTTTTGGGGGGGGGGAATGCTTCCCCCTCCCCCAGATCTACACCTTGTTGGCGGGAAAAATCGCAACTGATTTCACCTACCTTTCTTCTTTCTCTTTATTTTCTCTTCCTTCCCTTCATTCTCTCTCTCTTTTAGGTTTGCTGGGGGGGGGGCACCAGCCTGGGAGGCAAGGCCCTTTCGGCCCCTCCGATCTCCTTCTTCCCCCTTCTTTTCTTCTTCCTCTTCTTCCTTTCCCTTTCTCTCCTCTTTCCGTTTTCATTTCCCTTTTTTTTTTTTCTCTCTCTCTCTCTCTTTTTTTTTTGCTCGGCCCGCTCGGCCACCCTGGATCCGCGCCTGCTTTAAATCGTTTCTAGTGTGTTGATTATAAGTTGATTACCAGTTTGAAAATGTCTTACATAGCACTTGACGAGTGCTAGAGTCATGCAAAATAAATAGTCTGTGAAGACTTTGGGATTTGGGTTTTGAAATAACGCTGCTCCATAGAAATGTATTTATATGCATTTTGAGAAGCGCTGGACAATTTCCTAAAACTTACTTCCTTTGTGGAAGTCAGCAACCGCACTAGCGTTGCATAAATTATGATTAAAGGGAAATGTGTAATAATGAGGAAGATAACGTGCTATAGTATTTGAACGGGATCTTATGGTCTCGTAGCCATTTCCCAATGTGTCAGATTGTCTTTCGCTTTCGAATCCTGATTGTCCACGGGGGTAGTTGACCTCGGGGGTAATTGTCCTCAGGGGTAGTCGTCCCTGGGGTAATTTTCCGGGGGTAATTGTCCTTGGAGGATAGTTGTCCTCTGGGGCTAATTTCCCGATGGGTAATTGTCCTAGGGGGGCGGGGGGGGGGCGGAGGGTAGTTGTCCTCGGGGGGTAATTCTCCGGGGGTATTTTTCCGGGAGTAATTGTCCTTGGGGGGTAGTTTTCCGGGGGTGATTTTTCCGGGGGTGATTGCCCAGGGGCTAATTGTCCTAGAACCGTTTTCAAGTCTGTATCTTACATCATCTGATTTTTTACAGATCATTAAATAATAGTTTTACCACATTAAAGTGTTGAGTTACGTAGTGTGGCGTATCAAGAACGCCGAAATTAGGCTGCGTATTCATAACGAAAATGTTGCTTTGGCGTTCATACCTGCGTTGGTTATGCGTAGGCTGGAGTACGGTTAGGTACCCTGTGCATAAGCACAGCGTACCTAAGGCGTATGCAGTTGTCGTACCTACGCGTATGCCTATACGATTGCGTATGGCAGGCGTAGGGCAGAACAGTGTTCTTGGCACGATATGAGTTAAGACATGACCACAACGGAAAGTGCAGCTATATCCGCGTCTGGTCCATTTCGCAGAAAATCCCTGCGTGTTTTTTGTTGTTGTTAATGCACGTGGCGCGTGGAGCGCTAGTACTCCATGCAAACATCGGACGGGCATTTTGCGAGCGTCGCACAGGCTTCTTGTGGTGGTCTTAAAGGCCCACTGTACTACGTGTAGCTACTTGCTCCCTCTATATAGAAAACAATGCCTAATCGGTGACCATTGGTCACCCATGATCCTCTTTTTCTGATGTTATTTGAGAGCTGAGTAATGTTGATGAGATAACCACCTGTCCAGTGACCTTGCAGGGTGCTCTAATCCCTCCTGTAAACTAGTACTGATAAGCTTTAAAGAAAAAGTGTGACGTCGTACACAGCTATGTGCGCAGCTGTAGCAGTACGTCGCACATCAGGGGCTTTTCGTTTGTGTGGACGAGGATGCCGTTCCCTTCATCAAACTATGCGAATTGGCTGCAGTCAGTTTTGGCTGTTCACTACTTTATAACCCTTTTCGTTTGCAGTCGACGCCTGTTCTTTACACTATGACGTAATGGCCCCCGCATGCGTTTATTCAATTTCGCCTTCTTTCACTTCTCATGTTATTCTTCGTTATAATCCTATCATTTTTTTAATCTTTCGTCATGTTATTCTTTGTTTTCCTGCTATCATTTTCCTCCCTCTGTTTTTCTAATGTGTTGCTTCGTTTTTCCATCTTTCATCTTCTCTTCTATCTTTCCATTGTCTATTTTTCATCGTTTTCTCTATCTGTCTTTCCTTATGTTATTCTTCGTTTCTTCCTTCTATTCTTATGTAATTCTTTGTTTTAATAATAATAATAAAATTCCGCTTATAAAGCGCTTAAAACAAATGTCTCTAAACGCTTTACAGAAATACTATTACCCCGGTCGTTGGATTCAGTGATTGCCCGCACATACTGTGTGCACAATCTCGACTCCCTAGGGAGCATTCCAGCCGGGCGTTACATGACGCTCAAAAACTGTTTGACCAACAATGACGGTCGCATCCTACCGGGTACCCATTTTAACACCTGGGTGGAGAGTAGCAAATGTAGATTAATATCTTGGCAAAGGATATTATTGCCGTGTCGGGATTCGACCTTCGAATCTCCAATCAAGCGCCTTAAACCCCTCAGCCACGACACTCCCATCGTCCTATCATTTTTTCCCTACCATTCCCTATATTATTCCTTGTTTTCCCATCTTTCATCTTTTCTTCTCATTTTTACATTATCTATTCTTTATCATTGTTTCTTTCTGTCTTTCCTTATGTTGTTCTTTCTTTCTTCCTTCTTTTACCTTCTTTCAAAGTTATTCTTTGCTTTAATCATTCTATTACTTTCTCTTTCTGTCTTTCCTTATGTTATTCTTTGTTTCTTCTTTCTAGCACCTTCTCTTATGTTATTCTTTGTTTTCTAATTCTACCACTTGCTCTTTCTGTCATTGTTTGTTTCTTCCTTCTATCACTTTCTCTTTCTATCTTTCCTTATGTTATTCTATGCTTCTTCCTTCGATCACCTTCTCTTTCGGTATGTCGTTATGTTATTCTTTGTTTCTCACTTCTATCCCCTTCTCTTGTGTTATTGTTTGTTTTTTATCGTTCTGTCATTTTCTTACTACAAATCTTTATGTTATTCTTTGTTTTTTCATCTTTCATCTTCTCTGCTATCTTTCCATTATCTATTCTGTATAATTTTCTCTTTCTGCCTTTCCTTATGTTATTCTTTGTTTTTCCTTCTATCATATTTTTTAATGTTATTCTTTGTTTTTATCGCTCTATCATTTTCTTCCTACTACTCCTTATGTTATTCTTTAGGGGGGAGGGTGTTGAAAACAAAAATTGCTCACTACCCCCCCCCCCCCCCCCACCCCCCCCCCCCCCCCCCCCATCCCCCAGCCCCGTTGAGCAAAATAGTTGCATACGATACGGTACGCTGGTTCATTTTACACGATTGGCGGGAGGTTTTTTCATAAACCGGGAGATTGCGGGAGATTGCGAGAGAGCGGGAGGAAGGGCGTGATGGCGGAGGTATGTGCTACGAGCTACGAGCTTGTGGGACGGCGGGAGAATGAGCGTGGTGGCGTACGTGAGACTCCCTCCAAATGCAGGAGGGTTGACAGCCCTGTATTAATCATGGTATCTTAAGTAACATCACGCTCATCTGTGAAAATAGATTTAAACAGACTTTAAAAAATCTTTAATCTATTTCTGTAGTAGTCTAATATGTCTTATAATGCATGATCTACTATATACGCAGTGGCGTATCTGACGTTGATGTTGAACTTTATACCAAAGTGTGCTCGGACTTATTAATGCTTGTTTAACAATTTCCAGTTACTTTTTGACCTCATTGTCATTTTAACATTTGAAATATAATTATAATAGAAATAACATCTACTCTAATGAGCATGATGAGTTGAGTAAATTTAATGGCGAAAAAAACAAAATTCAAATCCCAAATAACAGAAATTACAATTCACACTTAGATTTTATCGTTATGATTTTATCGTTATGTCCAAAGAAAAACACGATAAAACGGGGCCTTTAATGTCCCCCCCCCCCCCCATCAGCAGTGTTGACTGTGTAAACAAAATGCTTCCCAGCTACCATTTACCAAGGTTCACGTGTATCTTCTTCAAATTTCAGTCAAAGTAACAGGTAACAACTCACTTGAAAGGTTTGTTCTTGAACGTGATGAAGAAACCATATTGCTCCGATTGTCTCATTTTCGCTCGCGTGAACATTGCCAGCACAAACCACTGACCTCTGCCTCCTGAACGGATCATCGCCCATTCCCATTCACTATACGTTACGTACTATAAAGGCTGTATTGTCTGACCGTTCATGAATATTCATGTTTTTGCTAAACTCGGCAAAATGTTTGCTTTTACTAAATGGAAAAATTACGGTGGGGGGTTGGATGAAATGGACATAATGAAATAGGCAGAAGTGATCTATGATAATTCATGCTTTTTATGTTTCGTGTGCTCGACCTATAATCTTCAAATCGCTTGGTAAACTGAGTCCAAAGTTAGACTTGTTTCACATGTGTATTATAGGCAATGACGAGCTTGCAACCTATTTTGAAAAATTACGGTGGGTGAACTTTCAAAAGTCAATGAGACATGGGGGCTCCAATGAAAGAGCTAGTGATAACGTACGTCGGGGTGGATGTGCTTTTCGTTTAAACAAAAAATGAATTTTTAACGATTTTTTAAAAAAAACGTCCATAGGCTAACATGTTAGGCTGCCGACTCAGATCATGCTCTGACGATAGGGGGCGTTGTGAAATGAGACTAACCGGAGCCATATTTATGGGAATATCCGGCAATACTGCGAGAATATTTGTAATAAATTGTATCATATTTTTAGTAAAGTATATCATTTTTATTTCTAGAAAAGAAGGAACTTTGCCATCTGTACAGAAAACAGTACATATGCTTACAAATTACAGAGACGAGGAATACAAAATGGCCTTCAAAAAGGGAAAACTGGGGATGCACTTACAGAAATGGGAACAAATCGATGCATTTTTACTTTAATGGATGTGGGTATTATTATTATTTATTAGTATTATTAATTCTCTCTCGTGTACAGGTGGACAAACCGGAACAGGTTGCATGCAGTGTGTGTGTGTCGGCGTGAAGGGGGTATGATGAGATGGGTGGGCAAAAGGGGGGGGGGGGGTTAAGAGTTTGTGTGGTGTGAGTTGAGGGAACAGGTTGCATGCAGTGTGTGTTTGTATGTGTGTTTATGTGTGTGAAAGGTGGTGTGGGTGGGCTAGAGGGGAGGGGGGGTGTGAGAGTGTTGTGATAGGATGGTAATATGTAACTTTAAACCTTCCTCTACTGTTATTTTGATTATACACAGTTACATGCAAGACTTTTTTTTTCCTTTTTTTTTTCTCTATGTTCATTGATTGATGTAACTTATGAAATGTCTTGTATCAAAGATCTTGTTTTATATTGCTTATCTTGATAATTTCTTGTTATGTGAATTTCTTGTTATGTGAAATTATGAGGAAGGAAATAAAATATCATTTAAAACAAACAAAAACAAAAAATATGCAAAATGAGGTTGAAATTCTTGTTTTGCGCACGATCAGAAACAGGTCTGAGGGGTGATGTTCATAATAATGGCTAATCCGGTATTGGCACTACAGTTCGAAACACGCAGTGCATTCGCCCAAGAAATTATTCTCAATACAGATTGCGTTTGCAGAAATATGTTATTATCCATGATCCGAGTCCCAAGTAAAACCAGCGAACAAGATACAATGACTTAGATAATAAAAGCACAGCGGTGCATCAATATACTTAGTACAGAGACGTGGTTGTGTGTATGTGGGTGTGTGTGTGTGTATGTGTGTATAATATCTTCGCGCACCCCGAAACCAGGAAGCGGTTACAGCTTCCTGCCGAAACGAAACCTTTCACAGGAAAAAATATACTCATCGTGATGGCCATGTAAGCATATATTTCAATACATATCTATTACTTAAGCTTAAGCTCCTTTCACACCGGGCCAAACGTATAGTTGCGTAGTGTTGCGATCCGACTACGACGAGTGTACACTGCCCTACGCCGGTCTACGTAGCTATACGCTGAGGCACAAAAAGGGGTAGGCCTACGCGAGATGGACGCGAACAATTACAGGTACACAACGGTAGGCAAACCTACGTACACGTTACGTCAGGCCTACGTAAACGTACGCAGCCCTACGCCTGCTATACGCTATCGTATAGGCCTACGCGTAGGTACGACAATTGCATACGCCGTAGGTACCCGGAGCTTTTGCATAGGGTACCTAACCGTACGCCACCCTACGAATAACCAACGCAGGTATATACGCCGAAGCAACATTTGTGTTATGAATACGCAGCCTAATTTGGGCGTTTTTGGTACGCCACACTACGCGACTCTACATTTTGCCTTTTGCCTTAATTTTCCAGCCTAAAGGTATTTTATCAGTATATGTCCCATTTGCAGGCCCCAAAAATGACGAGGTTAAATTCCAACGGCATTTGAAAGATAATACTAATTTAGAACTTCCCTAAAAATAAGGGTGCTTGAAAATGTCTTTAAGTGTGAAAATAAGGACTATTAGTTTTTTAATCGACTTAGGAGCTATAGAGCCAGTAAGTAATAGTCTTAAGTTTCAGACCGTTGTACCAAATGGTCGTACGTTTTATGCTGCGCAAAGATTCTATCAGTTTAATTTTGGCCATTACAAGAAGTGGGTTATTGATGTAGACAAATGTTCATGTACCCTTTACAGCCCATTTTATGTATGTTATTACCAAGGAAGAAAAAAACAGTCAGTCACTCAATAGTGTATGACAGTGTAGTCTAGCAAGTAAATAGGTTTCCTTGCATAATTTGAATATTAGGACACTGTTTATGTTTAAATTTCACAGATAGGACATACATGACATATTCATAATTCCTGCAAAGTTGTACAGAATTTGAGGTTGGCTGCAAAAGGGAGATAGTATCTTTAAGACCTTTGCGATCGAGCCGGAAAAAAACGCTTTAATGTGGTATATCCATTATTTAATCATCTGTAAAAAATCAAATGATATAAGATACAGATTTGCAAACGGTTCTAGACAATTGCACCCCGGAAAATTACACCCCGAGGACAACTACCTCTAAGGAAAATTACCCCGGAGAATTTCCCGAGGACGACTACCCACCAAGGACAATTACCCTCCGGAAAATTACCCCTGAGGACAATCAGGATTCGATAGCAAAAGACGATCTGACCACATTGAGAGATGGCTACGAGACCATAAGATCCCATGCACGAACCCATATTCGTTCAAATACTATAGCACGTTATCTTCCTCATTAATACACATTTCCCTTTAATCATAATTTATGGGGGGGGGGGAGGGTGTTAAAAACAAAAATTGGTCACTCCCCCCCCCCCCCCCCCCCCCCTCATCCCCCCCCCCCCCCCCCCCCCATCCCAAGCCCCGTTGAGCACAAAAATTGCGTACGATACGGTATGCTGGTTCATTTACACGATTGGCGGGAGGTTTTTCATAAACCGGGAGATTGCGGAGATTGCGAGAGAGCGGGAGGAAGGGCGTGGTGGCGGGGTATGTGCTACGAGCTACGAGCTTGTGGGATGGCGGGAGAATGAGCGTGGTGGCGTACGTGAGACTCCCTCCAAATGCAGGAGGGTTGACAGCCCTGTATTATACATGGTATCATAACTAACATCACGCTCATTCTGTGAAAATAGATTTAAACAGACTTAAAAATCTGTAATCTATTTCTGCAGTGATATGTCCTATAATGCACGATGTACTATAATTATACGCAGTGACGTATCTGACGTCATAATGTATAGCTTACAACTTAGCCCACTCACAATCATGGCGGTCCCGGCCCAGCCAGTTGTGTTGCCGGTGTTATTCACCTAATAAAACCATAGCGTTGATGTTGAATTTTATACCAAAATTGCTCGGACTTATCAATGCTTGTTTGACAATTTTCAGTTACCTTTTGATCTCATTTTCATTAAAACATTTGATATATAATTATAATAGAAACATCTACTCTAATGAGTTAAGCAGCTTTAATGGCGAAAAAACAAATTTCAAATCCCAAATAACAGAAATTACAATTCACACTTAGCTTTTATCGTCATGACTTATGTTTATTATTCTTATGAAAATGTTAACGTATAGCTTACCGTTGCTTAAATATCTGCTATATCCAAAGAAAAACACGATAAAACGGGACCTTTAATGTTTCCCCCCAATCAGCAATATTGCCTGTGTAAACTAAATGCTTCCCAGCTGCCAAAGTTCACGTGTATCTTCTTCAAATTTCAGTCAAAGAAACAGGTAACAACTCACTTGAAAGGTTTGTTCTTGAACGTGATGAAGAAACAAAATGAGGATGAAATACTTGTTTTGCTCACGATCAGAAACAGGTGAGGGGTGATGTTCATAAAAATGGCTAATCCGGTATAGGCACTACAGTTCGAAACACGCAGTGCATTCGCCCAAAAAATTATTCTCAATACAGATTGCGTTTGCAGAAATATGTTATTATCCATGATCCGAGTCCCAAGTAAAATCAGCGAATAAGATACAATAACTTAGATAATAAAAGCACAGCGGTGCATCAATATACTTAGTACAGAGAGGTGGTTTAGAGTATGTGTGTGTGTGTGTATAATTTCTTCGCGCACCCCAAAACCAGGAAGCGGTTACAGCTTCCTGCCAAAACGAAATTTTTCACAGGAAAAAATATACTCATCGTGATGGCCATGTCAGCATATATTTCAATACATATTTATTACTTAAGCTTAAGCCCCTTTCACACCGGGCCAAACGTATAGTTGCGTAGTGTTGCGATCCGACTACGACGAGTGTACGCTGCCCTACGCTGGCCTACGTAGCTACATGAATACGCTGAGGAACACAAAGGGGTAGGCCTACGCGAGATGGACGCAAACAATTAAACATGTTTAATTTTTTCGCGTACCTTCGGCGTATATACACTAGATGCAAAACTTACGCATTTCCTACGCAAGTCTACGCACCACTACGGTACTGTACTCCATGCCTACGCAACAGTAAGCTACCCTACACCAGTCCGACGAAGCAGTAAAGCGTATAAATTAATAAAGGCGTCATAGATCCTATTTGCGCACACAGTAAGCAATTGTGCGCAACCGTAAGCAAACCTACGTACACGTTACGTCAGGCCTACGTAAACGCGTACGCAAACCTACGCCTGCTATACGCAATCGTATAGGCATACGCGTAGGTACGACAATTGCATACGCCTTTCTTACGTACTGCTTATGCACAGGGTAACCAACCGTACGCCAGCCTACGCATAACCAACGCAGGTATGAACTCCAAAGCAACATTTGTGTTATGAATACGCAGCCTAATTTCGGCGTTCTTGATACGCCATACTACGCAACTCAACACGTTAATGTGGTACAACAATTATTTAATCATTTGTAAAAAAAATTAGATGATATAAGATACAGACTTGCAAAGGGTTCTAGGTCAATAATACCCCCTGGGCAAACACCCCCCCCCCCCCCCCAAATTTAACCCCTTGAAAACTAGCTCCCAAGGACAATTACCCCCGGAAAAATACCCGGAGAATTACCCCCCGAGGACAACTAACCCCCGCCCCCCCCCCCCCGGGACAATTACCCCTCGGAAAATTACCCCCCGAGGACAACTACCCTCCAAGGACAATTACCCCAGGAAAATTACCCCCGGAGAATTACCCCTGAGGACGACAACCGCCGAGGACAGTTACCCCCCGAGAACAACTAACCCCCGTGGACAATCAGGATTCGATAGCAAAAGACGACCTGACACATTGAGAGATGGCTACGAAACCATAAGATCCCATGCACGAACCCATATTCGTTCAAATACTATGGCACGTTATCTTCCTCATTACTACACATTTCCCTTTAATCATAATTTATGGGGGGAGGGTGTTGAAAACAAAGATTGCTCACTCCCCCCCCCCCCCCCTCCCCCCCCCCCCCCCCCCCTCCCATCCCCCAGCCTCGTTGAGCAAAATAATTGCGTACGATACGGTATGCTGGTTCATTTTACACGATTGGCGGGAGGTTTTTTCATAAACCGGTAAATTGCGGGAGATTGCGAGGGAGCGGGAGGAAGGGCGTGGTGGCGGGGGTATGTGCTACGAGCTACGAGCTTGTTGGATGGCGGGAGAATGAGCCTGGTGGCGTACGTGAGACTCCCTCCAAATACAGGAGGGTTGACAGCCCTGTATTAATAATGGTATCTTAAGTAACATCACGCTCATTCTGTGAAAATAGATTTAAACAGACTTTAACAAATCTGTAATCTATTTCTGTAGTAGTCTAATATGTCTTATAATGCATGATCTACTATATACGCAGTGGCGTATCTGACGTCATAATGTATACGCGTACAACTTAGCCCGCTCATAATCATGGCGGTCCGGATCCCGGCCCAGCCAGTTGTGTTGCCGGTGTTATTCACCTAATAAAACCATAACGTTGATGTTCGAATTTTATACCAAAGTGTGCTCGGACTTATTCAATTCAATTCAATTCAATTCATTTATTTTCCACAATAATAAAAGTACAAAGATGTACATTACATATAACAGATATATACATGTATATACAATAACAACAACAAATACCAAAACAACATGTGAACATTTACAGTAACATTGACAAAGAGGAAAATGAGCATAAGTGATTGATTAAAGTGTAATGATATAGAACATGACATTGCGGAGGGAGCCAACTGGAAGACAGGAAAATAGTCTTAAGTGTGTTGGCACCCATCATGATCAATTAAATATAATCTTAATACATTAAATAACAATTGAATAATTGCGTTAAATAAAAAAAGCAAAGTAAATTTGTATATAAAAAAAGAAAGGACGGGTTAAGAAACTCTACTAACGTTGTAGTTGATTACGGTATGAATTTATCAAGTGTTTTTTTAGTTTGCGTTTGAAAGATTGGAGTGACACTGAGTTTTTTATTTCATTTGGTAAAGAACTCCACAGTTTTGGGCCGGTAAAAAATAAAGTAGATTTTGCATAGGATGTACGTATTTTGGGGAAATGAAAATCATTAGAAGACCGAGTTTGATAAGAGTGAATACTTGCATTTATAGGAAATAGATCAGTAATATAACGAGGGAGTAAGCGATTTTTACATTTATACATGAACATACCCGTTTGTAGCTGACAAATATCGGATAGGCTTAATACATTCTACATTAATGCTTGTTTGACAATTTCCAGTTACTTTTTGACCTCATTGTCATTTAAACATTTGATATAGAATTATAATTGAAACATCTACTCTAATGAGCATGATGAATTGAGCAGCTTTAATTGCGAAAAAAAAACAAATTTTAAACCCCAAATAACAGAAATTACAATTCACACTTAGATTTTATCGTTATGACTTATGTTTAATATTCTTATGAGAATTTAACGTAGAAGCTAACCGTTGCTTAAATCTCTGCTATTATATGTCCAAAGAAAAACACGATAAAACGGGGCCTTCGATGTTTTCCCCCATCAGCAGTGTTTCCCAAATGCTTCCCAGCTACCACGGTTCACGTGTATCTTCTTCAAATTTCAGTCAAAGTAACAGATAACAACTTACTTGAAAGGTTTGTTCTTGAACGTGATGAAGAAACAAAATGAGGTTGAAATACTTGTTTTGCGCACGATCAGAAACAGGTCTGAGGGGTGATGTTCATAATAATGGCTAATCCGGTATTGGCACTTACAGTTCGAAACACGCAGTGCATTCGCCCAAGAAATTATTCTCAATACAGATTGCGTTTGCAGAAATATGTTATTTTTTCTGGTAACTCCAAGTTACGGGATTCTGTGAGATACGAGCTGCGCGTGCACCAATCAGTGAGCCTAGTGCGTGTGTTGGCTGACCACGGGCAGCCATTTTTTATCAGTCAGTAAAATTTTACATTATTCGAAATTTCACGCTCTACAGGAGGTACGTGTAACTGTATTCGAATTACTATTAACAACACCAGCTTCTGAGCCGGTTATTCTAGTTTGATAGTAACTATCAAACTGTTCTGTTAGTGCCTGTTATGACTGATTTTGTTAGTGATGAGGGCCCCCGGTGAGGGCCCACGAGAAGGCGCCTAAAATCAGGCAGCGAGCGGTGAGTTGTTCTCACCGGAGTCCATCCGCACGGCGGTACGGGCTAAACTCGCTGAAAGCAGGATAGTAAATGCTTGAATCCCAGCACGGCTGTCAATGTTCACACCAGAGTCCATCCGCACGGCGGTACGGGCTAAACTCCCCGAAAGCAGGATAGTGAATGCTCTGAATCCCAGCACGGCTGGTAATAATGGAGTGTTATTCGCTGGCACGGCTAGCGATGTTCAGAAGGGAGTCAGTTTTGTTATACCCAAATTAACAAATACTAGTAGGTCGGGTGAGAGTGCCAGAGATAAGGTCATTGAATATCACTCTCAGTCTCAGAAGACCATTCCAAATAAGCCTAAGCCTATAATTAGGCTAAGCAGAAGGCCGTTTCGACTTGTAAAACAAAACATGGAAAGGCAAAGCCAAATGACATGAAGGAGGTAAATGAGTCATATGAGATTCCAAAATCTGGAAAAAACACTTGAGAAACAGAATTTAATGTTGGAAAAGCTCTGTGAGAAAATGTCCAGTGATATAGTACAGTTGGGAGACATATGACGCTGTTACTAGATCTGGAGATGCCCAAGTGGTACAACAATAAGCATATAATGAGTATATGGAGGAATTGACCCTCGATGATAGGAGCTTTGAACCCGATTATGAATACCCTTACGAACATGAGGATGATGGAAATAGTTTTTCCCTTTCGTCTACCCGATACCAAGTTGAAGAATTTGACCATGTACTTAGAAACAGACTTGACAACAAGGCAAGCAGGGATGTTGTTAGCCCAATATTGGCCAAGGGCTTTGTAGGCCGTTTTCAGACACAAGCCCCTTTGGGGCCTGATGCAAATGACGAGCTGATACACAGCCTAAACATGCTATCAGAACGGCTGGGCATGGAAAACATGGCTACTCTTATGGACAGGTTTGTTCCACCAAACAACATCCCCAACCTGGTAGTACCCAAGGTAAATCCTTCGATTTGGGATAATATCCCTGCGAAAACAAAATCAAGAGACTTGAGACTGCAACAACTCCAAAAGCCTCTAATTAAAGGTTTAATAGCAGTTACGAACCTTATGAAAGAAAAGTCTTCCCCAGAACAGGAAGAGGCCTTGGCATTGCTGCCACATGCAAATTATGAGGTGAACATGTATAGAAGAGAGAGTATAAGGCCTGAACTGAATCCGAGATATCAACCATAATTATTGTGTCGCCCAAAATCTTTAACCTGAAAGCACATAAGGGCAATTATGATGCTAAGTTGACACTCACAGACACAGCAACGGAAGAATTGCATTGGTGCGTGGAAAACATTTTAGTCACCAATTAAACATTTGGGATAAAGGAAACGAGATGTTGAGTTGAGCAGTGATGCTATAGTGGTTCTGGATGAGGGTGCACGGATGGTAAAGCCTAGTGTGGAGGTCGATGGAAACATTCAGAGCCCCTCGCCAGTTGGAACAATATAAAAATATAGAGTTACTTGCATCCTTCTTTACAATGAAGGCCTTTTGTAAGGGCAAAAGTGGCATCCATGTTCTCATGAGGTTAGATAACACCACGACAGTCAGTTACATTAATGCAATGGGCGGTATCAAATCTGTATATCCTTGTTTTCACGAAGTGACGGTAGTGAGGAAAATCGTAACGTAAAGTGAATGCAATTTTTTTTCACTACCGTCACTTCGTGAAAACAGCGACGATATGATGAACTTGCTCATGTATTATGGCAATGGTGTATAGAAAGGGATATATGGGCCACAGCAGCCCACTTGCCTGGTGTAGAAAATGACATTGCAGACAAAAGGTCCCAGAAACTTCAGCGATGAAACTGAATGGATGTTAAACCCAAAAGTGTTTAAGGAGTAATGTAGCTTGATGGGTAATCTGAAGATTGACCTCTTTGCATCCAGGTTCAATACCCAGCTACCAGACTATGTATCATGGCAACCAGATCCAGAGACACTAGCCATTCATTAATGCATTCACGCTATATTAAGGGGAACTTTAGTTTTATGCTTTCCCTCTGTTCTGTTCTGGGATATTGATCGTCCCAAAAATTGGCGTCAAATGTCATGATTCCCAAGGTTATTACAATTATTAATTGATGTGTCTACTGTTTGCCACAGAGTGCGCATACATTAATCCAAACAGAAACTGGGAGAATTCACCCCCTATGCAACAAACTGGTCTTGCTTGCTTGCAGATTATCATGAAATCGATACAAGCAAGAGGCATTCCGGAATCAGCTCAATCCTGGAGGCAATCTAACAGAAAACAGTACATCTCCTACATTAGGCGATGTATTTACTTTTGTCACAGACGGTCGACTGATCCGTTGCAGACGCATGTCGGTGAGGTGTTAGATTTTCTGAACAAATGTGATGGAGAGAGGAATTGGATATAGTGCTATAAACACAGCTAAAATTGTGATATTGGTAGCTATGCTCTTTTTCAAGGAGGGCAATCATTGAAGGACAACCATAAGGTGGCAAGGTTCATGGGGAAGTGTTTAAATTAAAATCCTGTATGCTGATACTTTTGTTATCAGCACAGCGCGAATAGACGCTTTACCTCTTGAGAACAGACAACTAAGCTTGCAAAAAGGTAGTGCAAGATTCTGTAAGAGATTTGAAGGAATACCCGCTTAACAAGCGACAGTGTGTAGTACAGACTTTAAGGCTGTATTTGACAAAGACAGGATCGCTTCGGGGAGAAGACTAAAACGCCTCTTCATAAGTTACAAGAGACCTCACTGTGCAGTATAGACACGATTCCCGTTGGGCAAGAGAGGTTTTGTCGCGTTCAGGATTTGAAGCTTCAACGTCCGCAGCCGAAGCGAGACATGTGCCCATCTGTGATATTATGTTGATGGCCGGATGGCCATCAGAGAACACATTTGTACTTACTATAACAAGCCTCTAATGTACAAACATGTTGACAGTTTCCAAAGGGCTGTATTGGAAGCTTGACTTTGTCGTTCATTGAGCATGGATTAGAATCCGGATAAACAAATTTGGGCCTCAGATTGGGCCAATTTATGCAACCAATACTTGATTAAGTGAAATTATTCTACCTTTCTAGCATGAAATTCCATTTTCTAAGATTCATTACTGGTAGGCCAAAGTGGCCAAGTTTTCGTTTTCATGCTTTTTTGATATGTTTACAGAAACGGGCTAGTTTTTCCGAGTGCCCGTCTTTTTCACACTGGCAAGTATTTTATGTTCATACACACTGGTGCAGTTTTCTAAATGAAATGTTCTGTTTTCTAGAAGAAATCATGTTTTTCTTCCTGGCAAATGTCAATCCGTGCAGAAGCACATGTATATATTAAAATTGTTGACCTATTCTATCTTCTTTCATATATGAGTATATGTTTACTAGTGAATCCAGAGTGGCTTTCAATATCTCACAGAATCCCGTAACTTGGAGTTACGAGATAAAATGTATAGATTAAACGAGAACTTACCTAAGTTTGAAGTTTGATCTTCATTTTATGAAGTAACGGAGAGTCTAGGGATTATGTGCCCTACCCACCCTCCCGTTGCTTCGAGAATTAAACCAACTGAAGGCGTATTACATTATTCTGGATGAGGGGCAGGATCGACAGAATCTCTGTTTAATCATATAGTTTTCACTCTGGCCTCACTAGTTTTTCAAGACTGATTGGCGCACGAGCAGCTCGTATCTCACATAATCCCTAGACTCTACGTTACTTCATAAGATGAAGATCAAACTTCAAACTTAGGTAAGTTCTCGTTTAATCTATACATTATCCATAATCCGAGTCCCATGTAAGATCAGCGAACAAGATACAATGACTTAGATAATAAAAGCACAGCGGTGCATTAATCTACTTAGTACAGAGAGGTTGTTTAGAGTATCTGTGTGTGTGTGTGTGTGTGTGTGTGTGTATTATTTCTTCGCGCACCCCGAAACCAGGAAGCGGTTACAGCTTCCTGCCAAAACGAAACCTTTCACAGAAAAAAAATAAACTCATCGTCATGGCTATGTAAGCACATATTTCAATACATATCTATTACTTCAGCTTAAGCTCCTTTCACACCGGGCCAAACGTATAGTGGCGTAGTGTTGCGTACCGACTCTACGACGAGTGTACGCTGCCCTACGCTGGCCTACGTAGCTAGACGCTGAGGGACGCAAAGGGGTAGGCCTACACGAGATGGACGCAAAAAATTAAACATGTTTAATTTTGTTCGCGTACTTTCGGCGTATAGACACAAGATGCAAAACTTACACATTTCCTACGCAAGTCTACGCACCACTACGCTACTGTACTCCATGCCTACGCAATAGTAAGCTACCCTACACCAGTCCGACGAAGCAGTAAAAGCGTATAAGGCGTCGTAGATCCTATATTTGCGCACACAAAATTGTGCGAACCCGTAAGCAAACCTACGTACACGTTACGCCAGGCCTACGTAAACGTACGCAACCCTACGCCTGCTATACGCAATCGTATAGGCATACGCGTAGGTACGACGATTGCATACGCCTTAGGTACGCGGTGCTTATGCACAGGGTACCTAACCGTACGCCAGCCTACGCATCACCAACGCAGGTATGAACGCCAAAGCAACATTTGTGTTATGAATGGGCAGCCTAATTTCGGCGTTCTTGATACGCAACACTACGCAACTCAACACTTTAATGTGGTAAAACATTATCTAATCATCTGTAAAAAAAATCAGATGATATAAGATACAGACTTGCAAACTGTTCTAGGATAATTAGCCCCTGGGCACAATCACCCCCCGGAAATTTAACCACCGGAAAACTACCCCCCCCCCCCCCTCAAAGACAATTACCCCCGGAAAAATACCCCCGGAGAATGACCCCCCAAGGACAATTACCCCTTGGGAAATTACCCCCCCCCCCCCCCGAGGACAACTGCCCTCCAAGAACAATTACCCCCTTGAAAATTACCCCCCGGAGACTTTCCCCTGAGGACGACTACCCCCGAGGACAGTTACCCCCCGAGGACAACTAACCCCCGTGGACAATCAGGATTCGGTATCAAAAGACGATCTGACACATTGAGAGATGGCTACGAGACCATAAGATCCCATGCATGAACCCATATTCGTTCAAATACTATATAGCACGTTATCTTCCTCATTATTACACATTTCCCTTTAATCATAATTTATGCAACGCCAGTGCGGTTGCTGATTTCCACGAAGGAAGTAAGTTTTAGGTAATTGTCCAGCGCTTCTCAAAATGCATATAAATACATTTCAAAACCCAAATCTCAAAGTCTTCACAGACTATTTATTTTGCATGACTCTGGCACTCGTCAAGTGCTATGTAAGACATTTTCAAACTGGTAAAAAATGAGCTTATAATCAACACACTAGAAACGATTTAAAGCAGGCGCGGATCCAGGGGGCCGAGCGGGCCGAGCCAAAAAAATTGAGAGAGAGAGAGAGAGAGAAACAAAAAGGGGGAAATGAAAACGGAAAGAGGAGAGAAAGGGAAAGAAAGAAGAGGAAGAAGAAAAGAAGGGGAAAGAAGGAGATCGGAGGGGCCGAAAGGCCTTGCCTCCCAGGCTGGTACCTCCCCCCCCCCCCCCCCCCCCCCCATCAACAAAATAAGAGAGAAGGAAGGAAATTGAAGGAAGAAAGGAAAAGAGGAGATAAAGGGAAGGGAAAACAGAGGAGGAAGAAAAGAAAAGAAGGAGAATTTCAGTTGCAATTTTCCCGCTAACAACGTGTGGATCAGGGGGGCCGAAAGGCCCTTGCCTCCTCCCCCCCCCCCCCCCCCCCAGCAAACCTAAAATAGAGAGAAGGAAGTGAAGGGGAAGGGAAAATAAAGAGAACGAAGAAAGGAAGGGGAGATCAGTTGCGAATTTTCCCGCCAACAAGGTGCAGATCTAGGGGGGGGGGGGGCTTGGGGAGGCATTCCCCCCCCCAAAAAAAAAAATATATATATATATATATATAAATAAATAAATCGATACCGATTATTTACAAATGTTGCTGAAATGACAAGTTAGACTGTTCGTAGCTGACTGCCTCCTCTACAGCCAAATCGGGAAGCAACAAGACAATTACCCCCGGAAAAATACCCCTGGAGAATTACCCCCCGAGGACAACTACACCCCCCCCCCCCTCCCAAGGACAAATCCCCCCACCCGGAAAATCACCCCCGAGGACAATTACCCTCCAAGGACAATTACCCCCGGAAAATTACCCCCCGGAGAATTACCCCTGAGGACGACTACCCCGAGGACAATTCCCCCCCCCCCCCCCCCGCCCGAGGACAACTAACCACTGTGGACAATTAGGATTCGATAGCAGACCGATCTGACACATTGAAAGATGGCTACGAGACCATACGATCCCATGCATGAACCCATATTCGTTCAAATACTATAGCACGTTATCTTCCTCATTACTACACATTTCCCTTTAATCATAATTTATGAGGGGGGGTGTTGAAAACAAAAATTGCTCACTACCCCCCTCATCCCCCCCCCCCCACCCCCCCCCCCCCCCCCCCCCCCCCGCCCATCCCCAAGCCCCGTCGAACAAAATAATTGCATACGATACGGTATGCTGGTTCATTTTACACGTTTGGCGGGAGGTTTTTTCATAAACCGGGAGATTGCGGGAGAGCGGAAGGAAGGGCGTGGTGGCGAGGGTATGTGCTACGAGCTTGTGGGACGGCGGGAGAATGAGCGTGGTGGCGTACGTGAGACTCCCTCCAAATGCAGGAGGGTTGACAGCCCTGTATTAATCATGGTTTCTTAAGTAACATCACGCTCATTTTGTGAAAATAGATTTAAACAGACTTTAGAAAATCTGTAATCTATTTATGTAGTAATATGTCTTGTAATGCATGATCTACTATATACGCAGTGACGTATCTGACGTCATAATGTATACGCGTACAACTTGGCCCGCTCATAATCATGGCGGTCCCGGCCTCGAATTTGCGATTCCCAAACCATTCAGCTATGGGAGACTTTATGAGCAACGTGATTGGTCGAGAGAAGAAATAAATATTACGTCATTTACTGCACGCTCGGGCTCGCTCACAGCTGACACAGACACACAAACACTCACAATGTTAGTCTGCAAGCACTCTAATTTGACACTTTACGAAAGATATCATGTCTGAGGGAAGTCTATCTACATGAAATGGCCTACTGTAGTCTCACGATTCAGACTCTGTATTTTCGATATCTATATTTCATTAGAACATACTTGTATCTAACTTAAAAGATCTATCATCTACATCTACATGTAACTTGTGTTATTGTCTATGTTCAAACAATGCATGGCTAGGCTCAACAAAACACTCAGGTGCTATGTTGTTAGGTACAATGCACTTCACACGCGAGCTAGCTACAGGCACATACAGGCCCACTGTTATCCATTGTCTATGTGCAGCCCATTCATGCAATCATCATTCCAAAAGTCATAGACACGGATCTGATCATGGCGACTTTATAATAAAACAATTAAATACAGGGTCTAAATATCTACTTAGGGTCTACATGCAGATTTGGAAAATCATTTTTGAAGATTTGATGGTTCACTCGGACTTGGCCCCAGACACATTCGCACCGCCATATGATGAGATGGCTCGTGTCGATGTGGGCGTGTCTTTATAACTTTTTTAACCAATCACGTTGCTCAAAATGTTTCCTATAGCTGAATGGTTTGGGAATCGCAAATTCGCGTCCCGGCCCAGCCAGTTGTGTTGCCGGTGTTATTCACCTAATAAAACCATAACGTTGATGTTTGAATTTTATACCAAAGTGTGCTCGGACTTATTAATGCTTGTTTGACAATTTCCAGTTACTTTTTGACCTCATTGTCATTTAAACATTTGATATAGAATTATAATAGAAACATCTACTTTAATGAGCATGATGAGTTGAGCAGCTTTAATGGCGAAAAAACAAATTTCAAATCCCAAATAACAGAAATTACAATTCACACTTAGATTTTATCGTTATGACTTATGTTTAATATTCTTATGAAAATGTTAACGTGGAAGCTTACCGTTGTTTAAATCTCTGCTATGTCCAAAGAAAAACACGATAAAACGGGGCCTTCAATGTTTTCCCCCATCAGCAGTGTTGACTGTGTAAACTAAATGCTTCCCAGCTACCAAGGTTCACGTGTATCTTCTTCAAATTTCAGTCAAAGTAACAGGTAACAACTTACTTGAAAGGTTTGTTCTTGAACGTAATTGTATTGTATTGTATTATTTATTCGGCACTTTCAAGAAATATAACAATTTAACAATATAAACATGGTAAATACAAAATTGGAATGACAACAAATTGGAAATACAAATTTTTGTAGCAATATTCTGAGTGCAAAAGATGGCGGCCAGGGAAGAAGAGAGCAAAGTTAATTACTGTAACCGTGAAGGTCCCTCCGCCCAACCAACTGATGCACTGAGAAGACTGGTAAAAATATAGCATAAGGACAAATAAGACAAATCAAGTAACAAATCAAGGATAAACAATAAAAATATAAAGAAAGGCGAGGCACGAGCATATGTAACGCCAACATAGAAATTATAGATAACATATTACAAATTTGCAATTTCAATAACATAATAGCATTGACTCTCCATAGAAATATAATGTAACTAGCATGTTCAATATTTATACTGGGGTTTTCTTTACCTGATTAAATGCTATCAAAGTATTACATGTATATTAAATAACTTTAAAATAAAATGAAACTATTATCCGGACTTATGACACATATCTGATTGATCACATATTATATAAATGAAATTGAAATTGAGATTATTGAATTGGAAATTGAGGTCCAACTGAGTGCAGAAGACTGTTAAAAAAACACAGCATACGGACAATAAAGAGAGTAACAAATCAAGGATAAACAATAACATAAAAAAGAAATGAGAGGAAAGAGCAAATGTAAGCCAATATAAAAATTAAGTACACATTATATACATGTATTACATAAGAAGGTTCACAAGTTTAATGATATACCCGGTTATAATACCATGGTTTACATTTACCTAATTAAATCAACATATTGCATTAAACAAATTTGAAATAAGATGGAATCATGTTTCGGACTTATATCGCGTATTAGATTGTACACATAATTTATAAATAAAACTTAAATTGAAATTATTGAATTGAGAATGCCTGTATCAGCGTTATACACTGATGTCGAGGGATGAGAGGTGAGTTTTGAGGCTTTGTTTCCAATTGACGAAGTTTACTAAGATAAGGTCATTACGTAAACTAATGGGCAAACTGTCCCATAGAATCGGGAAAAGAAATAGTGCCGTATTGGCTAGTCGCTGAGTGCGAGCACGAAGATGTTTAAAACGAAGATCATCCAGACGCCTTGCAACCACGTGTATGCTAGCTTGAACATCTTCACAAGAAGTGAGACGGAGAAGGGACTTGGCTACAAAGGTAATGATGAGGAAGGTGCGGCGAGACTTCAAACTTTGCCAGTTTAACAATTTCAGTCGATTTTGGTATGACATTTGTTGCCGTTGTTGTTTTAGGATAAGACGGGTTGCGCGGCGTTGGATGCTTTCTAATCTGTCAGAAAGACAGCTATTGTAAGGATTCCACGCAGGTAATCCATACTCGAGTATCGGGAGAACCAATGATTTATACAGAGCAAATATTGCTGAGGAGGAGAGACCGGAAGAAAGAGAGGTAAGTAAACCTAGCATTCTATTTGCACGGGAGATGATATAAACGACATGACTATCCCAGGAAAGTTTGTGGTTTAATATCATCCCTAGATACTTCAATTCACCTACAACCTCTACAGAATCTACGTTTACATGGTAAGATGGAAGACTGACATTTTTCTTCTTCATTCCTGCTATCCGCATTACTTTTGTTTTCTTTGCATTTAGTTCCATTCGATTTCTCGAACACCATATCAATACATTGTCCAGATCACATTGGAGAGCACGGGAGTCGTCAGCACACCTGATTGGACGATAAATTAGAGTGTCGTCTGCAAACATAGCACACCTAGAAGACACACAGTTGGAAACACGCAGTGCATTCGCCCAAGAAATTATTCTACATACAGATTGCGTTTGCAGAAATATGTTATTATCCATGATCCGAGTCCCATGTAAAATCAGCGAACAAGAAACAATGACTGAGATAATAAAAGCACAGCGGTGCATCAATCTACTTAGTACAGAGAGGTGGTTTAGAGTATCTGTTTGTGTGTGTGTGTGTGTGTGTTATATCTTCGCGCACCCCGAAACCACGAAGCGGTTACAGCTTCCTGCCAAAACGAAACCTTTCACAGAAAAAAATAAACTCATCGTGATGGCCATGTAAGCATATATTTCAATACATATCTATTACTTCAGCTTAAGCTACTATCACACCGGGCCAAACGTATAGTTGCGTAGTGTTGCGTACCGATTACGACGAGTGTACGCTGCCCTACGCTGGCCTACGTAGCTAGACGCTGAGGGACGCAAAGGGGTAGGCCTACACGAGATGGACGCAAAAAATTAAACATGTTTAATTTTGTTCGCGTACTTTCGGCGTATAGACACAAGATGCAAAACTTACACATTTCCTACGCAAGTCTACGCACCACTACGCTACTGTACTCCATGCCTACGCAATAGTAAGCTACCCTACACCAGTCCGACGAAGCAGTAAAAGCGTATAAGGCGTCGTAGATCCTATATTTGCGCACACAAAATTGTGCGAACCCGTAAGCAAACCTACGTACACGTTACGCCAGGCCTACGTAAACGTACGCAACCCTACGCCTGCTATACGCAATCGTATAGGCATACGCGTAGGTACGACGATTGCATACGCCTTAGGTACGCGGTGCTTATGCACAGGGTACCTAACCGTACGCCAGCCTACGCATCACCAACGCAGGTATGAACGCCAAAGCAACATTTGTGTTATGAATGGGCAGCCTAATTTCGGCGTTCTTGATACGCAACACTACGCAACTCAACACTTTAATGTGGTAAAACATTATCTAATCATCTGTAAAAAAAATCAGATGATATAAGATACAGACTTGCAAACTGTTCTAGGATAATTAGCCCCTGGGCACAATCACCCCCCGGAAATTTAACCACCGGAAAACTACCCCCCCCCCCCCCCTCAAAGACAATTACCCCCGGAAAAATACCCCCGGAGAATGACCCCCCAAGGACAATTACCCCTTGGGAAATTACCCCCCCCCCCCGAGGACAACTGCCCTCCAAGAACAATTACCCCCTTGAAAATTACCCCCCGGAGACTTTCCCCTGAGGACGACTACCCCCGAGGACAGTTACCCCCCGAGGACAACTAACCCCCGTGGACAATCAGGATTCGGTATCAAAAGACGATCTGACACATTGAGAGATGGCTACGAGACCATAAGATCCCATGCATGAACCCATATTCGTTCAAATACTATATAGCACGTTATCTTCCTCATTATTACACATTTCCCTTTAATCATAATTTATGCAACGCCAGTGCGGTTGCTGATTTCCACGAAGGAAGTAAGTTTTAGGTAATTGTCCAGCGCTTCTCAAAATGCATATAAATACATTTCAAAACCCAAATCTCAAAGTCTTCACAGACTATTTATTTTGCATGACTCTGGCACTCGTCAAGTGCTATGTAAGACATTTTCAAACTGGTAAAAAATGAGCTTATAATCAACACACTAGAAACGATTTAAAGCAGGCGCGGATCCAGGGGGCCGAGCGGGCCGAGCCAAAAAAATTGAGAGAGAGAGAGAGAGAGAAACAAAAAGGGGGAAATGAAAACGGAAAGAGGAGAGAAAGGGAAAGAAAGAAGAGGAAGAAGAAAAAAAGGGGAAAGAAGGAGATCGGAGGGGCCGAAAGGCCTTGCCTCCCAGGCTGGTGCCTCCCCCCCCCCCCCCCCCCTATCAACAAAATAAGAGAGAAGGAAGGAAATTGAAAGAAGAAAGGAAAAGAGGAGATAAAGGTAAGGGAAAATAGAGGAGGAAGAAAAGAAAAGAAGGAGAATTTCAGTTGCAATTTTCCCGCTAACAACGTGTGGATCAGGGGGGCCGAAAGGCCCTTGCCTCCTCCCCCCCCCCCCCCCCCCGGCAAACCTAAAATAGAGAGAAGGAAGTGAAGGGGAAGGGAAAATAAAGAGAACGAAGAAAGGAAGGGGAGATCAGTTGCGAATTAATCATAATTTATGCAACGCCAGTGCGGTTGCTGATTTCCACGAAGGAAGTAAGTTTTAGGTAATTGTCCAGCGCTTCTCAAAATGCATATAAATACATTTCAAAACCCAAATCTCAAAGTCTTCACAGACTATTTATTTTGCATGACTCTGGCACTCGTCAAGTGCTATGTAAGACATTTTCAAACTGGTAAAAAATGAGCTTATAATCAACACACTAGAAACGATTTAAAGCAGGCGCGGATCCAGGGGGCCGAGCGGGCCGAGCCAAAAAAATTGAGAGAGAGAGAGAGAGAGAAACAAAAAGGGGGAAATGAAAACGGAAAGAGGAGAGAAAGGGAAAGAAAGAAGAGGAAGAAGAAAAGAAGGGGAAAGAAGGAGATCGGAGGGGCCGAAAGGCCTTGCCTCCCAGGCTGGTGCCTCCCCCCCCCCCCCCCCCATCAACAAAATAAGAGAGAAGGAAGGAAATTGAAAGAAGAAAGGAAAAGAGGAGATAAAGGGAAGGGAAAACAGAGGAGGAAGAAAAGAAAAGAAGGAGAATTTCAGTTGCAATTTTCCCGCTAACAACGTGTGGATCAGGGGGGCCGAAAGGCCCTTGCCTCCTCCCCCCCCCCCCCCCAGCAAACCTAAAATAGAGAGAAGGAAGTGAAGGGGAAGGGAAAATAAAGAGAACGAAGAAAGGAAGGGGAGATCAGTTGCGAATTTTCCCGCCAACAAGGTGCAGATCTAGGGGGGGGGGGGGCTTGGGGAGGCATTCCCCCCCCCCCCAAAAAAAAAATATATATATATATATATATATATAAATAAATAAATCGATACCGATTATTTACAAATGTTGCTGAAATGACAAGTTAGACTGTTCGTAGCTGACTGCCTCCTCTACAGCCGAATCGGGAAGCAACAAGACAATTACCCCCGGAAAAATACCCCTGGAGAATTACCCCCCGAGGACAACTACACCCCCCCCCCCCCCTCCCAAGGACAAATCCCCCCACCCGGAAAATCACCCCCGAGGACAATTACCCTCCAAGGACAATTACCCCCGGAAAATTACCCCCCGGAGAATTACCCCTGAGGACGACTACCCCGAGGACAATCCCCCCCCCCCCCGCCCGAGGACAACTAACCACTGTGGACAATTAGGATTCGATAGCAGACCGATCTGACACATTGAAAGATGGCTACGAGACCATACGATCCCATGCATGAACCCATATTCGTTCAAATACTATAGCACGTTATCTTCCTCATTACTACACATTTCCCTTTAATCATAATTTATGAGGGGGGGTGTTGAAAACAAAAATTGCTCACTACCCCCCTCATCCCCCCCCCCCACCCCCCCCCCCCCCCACCCCCCCCCCCCCCCCCCCCCGCCCATCCCCAAGCCCCGTCGAACAAAATAATTGCATACGATACGGTATGCTGGTTCATTTTACACGTTTGGCGGGAGGTTTTTTCATAAACCGGGAGATTGCGGGAGAGCGGAAGGAAGGGCGTGGTGGCGAGGGTATGTGCTACGAGCTACGAGCTTGTGGGACGGCGGGAGAAT
The DNA here is from genome assembly GCA_035222895.1 of Strongylocentrotus droebachiensis. Lineage (NCBI taxonomy): Eukaryota > Metazoa > Echinodermata > Echinoidea > Camarodonta > Strongylocentrotidae > Strongylocentrotus > Strongylocentrotus droebachiensis. The sequence continues at coordinate 45,433 of JAVYIG010002185.1, forward strand.
GAGCGTGGTGGCGTACGTGAGACTCCCTCCAAATGCAGGAGGGTTGACAGCCCTGTATTAATCATGGTTTCTTAAGTAACATCACGCTCATTTTGTGAAAATAGATTTAAACAGACTTTAGAAAATCTGTAATCTATTTATGTAGTAATATGTCTTGTAATGCATGATCTACTATATACGCAGTGACGTATCTGACGTCATAATGTATACGCGTACAACTTGGCCCGCTCATAATCATGGCGGTCCCGGCCTCGAATTTGCGATTCCCAAACCATTCAGCTATGGGAGACTTTATGAGCAACGTGATTGGTCGAGAGAAGAAATAAATATTACGTCATTTACTGCACGCTCGGGCTCGCTCACAGCTGACACAGACACACAAACACTCACAATGTTAGTCTGCAAGCACTCTAATTTGACACTTTACGAAAGATATCATGTCTGAGGGAAGTCTATCTACATGAAATGGCCTACTGTAGTCTCACGATTCAGACTCTGTATTTTCGATATCTATATTTCATTAGAACATACTTGTATCTAACTTAAAAGATCTATCATCTACATCTACATGTAACTTGTGTTATTGTCTATGTTCAAACAATGCATGGCTAGGCTCAACAAAACACTCAGGTGCTATGTTGTTAGGTACAATGCACTTCACACGCGAGCTAGCTACAGGCACATACAGGCCCACTGTTATCCATTGTCTATGTGCAGCCCATTCATGCAATCATCATTCCAAAAGTCATAGACACGGATCTGATCATGGCGACTTTATAATAAAACAATTAAATACAGGGTCTAAATATCTACTTAGGGTCTACATGCAGATTTGGAAAATCATTTTTGAAGATTTGATGGTTCACTCGGACTTGGCCCCAGACACATTCGCACCGCCATATGATGAGATGGCTCGTGTCGATGTGGGCGTGTCTTTATAACTTTTTTAACCAATCACGTTGCTCAAAATGTTTCCTATAGCTGAATGGTTTGGGAATCGCAAATTCGCGTCCCGGCCCAGCCAGTTGTGTTGCCGGTGTTATTCACCTAATAAAACCATAACGTTGATGTTTGAATTTTATACCAAAGTGTGCTCGGACTTATTAATGCTTGTTTGACAATTTCCAGTTACTTTTTGACCTCATTGTCATTTAAACATTTGATATAGAATTATAATAGAAACATCTACTTTAATGAGCATGATGAGTTGAGCAGCTTTAATGGCGAAAAAACAAATTTCAAATCCCAAATAACAGAAATTACAATTCACACTTAGATTTTATCGTTATGACTTATGTTTAATATTCTTATGAAAATGTTAACGTGGAAGCTTACCGTTGTTTAAATCTCTGCTATGTCCAAAGAAAAACACGATAAAACGGGGCCTTCAATGTTTTCCCCCATCAGCAGTGTTGACTGTGTAAACTAAATGCTTCCCAGCTACCAAGGTTCACGTGTATCTTCTTCAAATTTCAGTCAAAGTAACAGGTAACAACTTACTTGAAAGGTTTGTTCTTGAACGTAATGAAGAAACAAAATGAGGTTGAAATACTTGTCTTGCGCACGATCAGAAACAGGTCTGAGGGGTGATGTTCATAATAATGACTAATCCGGTATTGGCACTACAGTTGGAAACACGCAGTGCATTCGCCCAAGAAATTATTCTACATACAGATTGCGTTTGCAGAAATATGTTATTATCCATGATCCGAGTCCCATGTAAAATCAGCGAACAAGATACAATGACTGAGATAATAAAAGCACAGCGGTGCATCAATCTACTTAGTACAGAGAGGTGGTTTAGAGTATCTGTTTGTGTGTGTGTGTGTGTGTGTGTGTGTTATATCTTCGCGCACCCCGAAACCAGGAAGCGGTTACAGCTTCCTGCCAAAACGAAACCTTTCACAGAAAAAAATAAACTCATCGTGATGGCCATGTAAGCATATATTTCAATACATATCTATTACTTCAGCTTAAGCTACTATCACACCGGGCCAAACGTATAGTTGCGTAGTGTTGCGTACCGATTACGACGAGTGTACGCTGCCCTACGCTGGCCTACGTAGCTAGACGCTGAGGGACGCAAAGGGGTAGGCCTACACGAGATGGACGCAACAAATTAAACATGTTTAATTTTGTTCGCGTACTTTCGGCGTATAGACACAAGATGCAAAACTTACACATTTCCTACGCAAGTCTACGCACCACTACGCTACTGTACTCCATGCCTACGCAATAGTAAGCTACCCTACACCAGTCCGACGAAGCAGTAAAAGCGTATAAGGCGTCGTAGATCCTATATTTGCGCACACAAAATTGTGCGAACCCGTAAGCAAACCTACGTACACGTTACGCCAGGCCTACGTAAACGTACGCAACCCTATGCCTGCTATACGCAATCGTATAGGCATACGCGTAGGTACGACGATTGCATACGCCTTAGGTACGCGTTGCTTATGCACAGGGTACCTAACCGTACGCCAGCCTACGCATCACCAACGCAGGTATGAACGCCAAAGCAACATTTGTGTTATGAATGGGCAGCCTAATTTCGGCGTTCTTGATACGCAACACTACGCAACTCAACACTTTAATGTGGTAAAACATTATCTAATCATCTGTAAAAAAAATCAGATGATATAAGATACAGACTTGCAAACTGTTCTAGGATAATAAGCCCCTGGGCACAATCACCCCCCGGAAATTTAACCACCGGAAAACTACCCCCCCCCCCCCCCTCAAAGACAATTACCCCCGGAAAAATACCCCCGGAGAATGACCCCCCAAGGACAATTACCCCTTGGGAAATTACCCCCCCCCCCCAGGACAACTACCCTCCAAGAACAATTACCCCCTTGAAAATTACCCCCCGGAGACTTTCCCCTGAGGACGACTACCCCCGAGGACAGTTACCCCCCGAGGACAACTAACCCCCGTGGACAATCAGGATTCGGTATCAAAAGACGATCTGACACATTGAGAGATGGCTACGAGACCATAAGATCCCATGCATGAACCCATATTCGTTCAAATACTATATAGCACGTTATCTTCCTCATTATTACACATTTCCCTTTAATCATAATTTATGCAACGCCAGTGCGGTTGCTGATTTCCACGAAGGAAGTAAGTTTTAGGTAATTGTCCAGCGCTTCTCAAAATGCATATAAATACATTTCAAAACCCAAATCTCAAAGTCTTCACAGACTATTTATTTTGCATGACTCTGGCACTCGTCAAGTGCTATGTAAGACATTTTCAAACTGGTAAAAAATGAGCTTATAATCAACACACTAGAAACGATTTAAAGCAGGCGCGGATCCAGGGGGCCGAGCGGGCCGAGCCAAAAAAATTGAGAGAGAGAGAGAGAGAGAAACAAAAAGGGGGAAATGAAAACGGAAAGAGGAGAGAAAGGGAAAGAAAGAAGAGGAAGAAGAAAAGAAGGGGAAAGAAGGAGATCGGAGGGGCCGAAAGGCCTTGCCTCCCAGGCTGGTGCCTCCCCCCCCCCCCCCCCCCCATCAACAAAATAAGAGAGAAGGAAGGAAATTGAAAGAAGAAAGGAAAAGAGGAGATAAAGGTAAGGGAAAACAGAGGAGGAAGAAAAGAAAAGAAGGAGAATTTCAGTTGCAATTTTCCCGCTAACAACGTGTGGATCAGGGGGGCCGAAAGGCCCTTGCCTCCTCCCCCCCCCCCCCCCCCCCCCCCCAGCAAACCTAAAATAGAGAGAAGGAAGTGAAGGGGAAGGGAAAATAAAGAGAACGAAGAAAGGAAGGGGAGATCAGTTGCGAATTTTCCCGCCAACAAGGTGCAGATCTAGGGGGGGGGGGGGGCTTGGGGAGGCATTCCCCCCCCCCCCAAAAAAAATATATATATATATATATATAAATAAATAAATCGATACCGATTATTTACAAATGTTGCTGAAATGACAAGTTAGACTGTTCGTAGCTGACTGCCTCCTCTACAGCCAAATCGGGAAGCAACAAGACAATTACCCCCGGAAAAATACCCCTGGAGAATTACCCCCCGAGGACAACTACACCCCCCCCCCCCCCCCCCTCCCAAGGACAAATCCCCCCACCCGGAAAATCACCCCCGAGGACAATTACCCTCCAAGGACAATTACCCCCGGAAAATTACCCCCCGGAGAATTACCCCTGAGGACGACTACCCCGAGGACAATTCCCCCCCCCGCCCGAGGACAACTAACCACTGTGGACAATTAGGATTCGATAGCAGACCGATCTGACACATTGAAAGATGGCTACGAGACCATACGATCTCATGCATGAACCCATATTCGTTCAAATACTATAGCACGTTATCTTCCTCATTACTACACATTTCCCTTTAATCATAATTTATGAGGGGGGGTGTTGAAAACAAAAATTGCTCACCACCCCCCTCATCCCCCCCACCCCCCCCCCCCCCCCCCCGCCCATCCCCAAGCCCCGTCGAACAAAATAATTGCATACGATACGGTATGCTGGTTCATTTTACACGTTTGGCGGGAGGTTTTTTCATAAACCGGGAGATTGCGGGAGAGCGGAAGGAAGGGCGTGGTGGCGAGGGTATGTGCTACGAGCTACGAGCTTGTGGGACGGCGGGAGAATGAGCGTGGTGGCGTACGTGAGACTCCCTCCAAATGCAGGAGGGTTGACAGCCCTGTATTAATCATGGTTTCTTAAGTAACATCACGCTCATTTTGTGAAAATAGATTTAAACAGACTTTAGAAAATCTGTAATCTATTTATGTAGTAATATGTCTTGTAATGCATGATCTACTATATACGCAGTGACGTATCTGACGTCATAATTTATACGCGTACAACTTGGCCCGCTCATAATCATGGCGGTCCCGGCCGCGTTATTTTTTTATGCGGCACAGATTGGGGCATGGCGCGTGTTAAACCTATGGGAAGTACGTTCTTTCCCTTCTGAATAGTGTCTGTACGTACGTGAGACTAGTCATGTTCGCTAGCGCATTTAGCGCTGCGAAGAAGTTTGTATATCCATCGCGAACTATGTGTTTAGATAACATTCCTCTTCGTTTAAGTTAGTTAAGTTTCATTTACTAATTATTGTGATGTTCTCCTTATTGACGTGCTGCCTCCTCTTCAGATTTCCAATTTGATTTTAATTGTTGACGTAATGATTTTCCATGCGGTAGTGGATTACATGTAACACTATTAAAAACAGACCTTTACTACTTATACTGTCTAGTACGCACACGACCAGTATTAGTCTGTAAATCAAGACCCCTTTTTTTAAAAAGCCCCAATCTGTGCCGCATAAAAAAATAACGCGTCCCGGCCTCGAATTTGCGATTCCCAAACCATTCAGCTATGGGAGACTTTATGAGCAACGTGATTGGTCGAGAGAAGAAATAAATATTACGTCATTTACTGCACGCTCGGGCTCGCTCACAGCTGACACAGACACACAAACACTCACAATGTTAGTCTGCAAGCACTCTAATTTGACACTTTACGAAAGATATCATGTCTGAGGGAAGTCTATCTACATGAAATGGCCTACTGTAGTCTCACGATTCAGACTCTGTATTTTCGATATCTATATTTCATTAGAACATACTTGTATCTAACTTAAAAGATCTATCATCTACATCTACATGTAACTTGTGTTATTGTCTATGTTCAAACAATGCATGGCTAGGCTCAACAAAACACTCAGGTGCTATGTTGTTAGGTACAATGCACTTCACACGCGAGCTAGCTACAGGCACATACAGGCCCACTGTTATCCATTGTCTATGTGCAGCCCATTCATGCAATCATCATTCCAAAAGTCATAGACACGGATCTGATCATGGCGACTTTATAATAAAACAATTAAATACAGGGTCTAAATATCTACTTAGGGTCTACATGCAGATTTGGAAAATCATTTTTGAAGATTTGATGGTTCACTCGGACTTGGCCCCAGACACATTCGCACCGCCATATGATGAGATGGCTTGTGTCGATGTGGGCGTGTCTTTATAACTTTTTTAACCAATCACGTTGCTCAAAATGTTTCCTATAGCTGAATGGTTTGGGAATCGCAAATTCGCGTCCCGGCCCAGCCAGTTGTGTTGCCGGTGTTATTCACCTAATAAAACCATAACGTTGATGTTTGAATTTTATACCAAAGTGTGCTCGGACTTATTAATGCTTGTTTGACAATTTCCAGTTACTTTTTGACCTCATTGTCATTTAAACATTTGATATAGAATTATAATAGAAACATCTACTTCAATGAGCATGATGAGTTGAGCAGCTTTAATGGCGAAAAAACAAATTTCAAATCCCAAATAACAGAAATTACAATTCACACTTAGATTTTATCGTTATGACTTATGTTTAATATTCTTATGAAAATGTTAACGTGGAAGCTTACCGTTGTTTAAATCTCTGCTATGTCCAAAGAAAAACACGATAAAACGGGGCCTTCAATGTTTTCCCCCATCAGCAGTGTTGACTGTGTAAACTAAATGCTTCCCAGCTACCAAGGTTCACGTGTATCTTCTTCAAATTTCAGTCAAAGTAACAGGTAACAACTTACTTGAAAGGTTTGTTCTTGAACGTAATGAAGAAACAAAATGAGGTTGAAATACTTGTCTTGCGCACGATCAGAAACAGGTCTGAGGGGTGATGTTCATAATAATGACTAATCCGGTATTGGCACTACAGTTGGAAACACGCAGTGCATTCGCCCAAGAAATTATTCTACATACAGATTGCGTTTGCAGAAATATGTTATTATCCATGATCCGAGTCCCATGTAAAATCAGCGAACAAGATACAATGACTGAGATAATAAAAGCACAGCGGTGCATCAATCTACTTAGTACAGAGAGGTGGTTTAGAGTATCTGTTTGTGTGTGTGTGTGTGTGTGTGTGTGTGTTATATCTTCGCGCACCCCGAAACCAGGAAGCGGTTACAGCTTCCTGCCAAAACGAAACCTTTCACAGAAAAAAATAAACTCATCGTGATGGCCATGTAAGCATATATTTCAATACATATCTATTACTTCAGCTTAAGCTACTATCACACCGGGCCAAACGTATAGTTGCGTAGTGTTGCGTACCGATTACGACGAGTGTACGCTGCCCTACGCTGGCCTACGTAACTAGACGCTGAGGGACGCAAAGGAGAAGGCCTACACGAGATGGACGCAAACAATTAGACATGTTTAATTTTTCGCGTACTTTTGGCGTATAGACACTAGATGCGCCACACTACGCAACTCAACACTTAATGTGGTAAAACCATTATTTAATCATCTGTAAAAAATCAGATGATGTAAGATACAGACTTGCAAACGGTTCTAGGACAATTAGCCCCTGGGCAATCCCCCCCCCCGGAAAACTACCCCCCAAGGACAATTACCCCCGGAAAAATACCCCCGGAGAATTGCCCCCCGAATCAAATGATTTCCACTCTGTCGTAAGCTCTATTCATTTCATTGCATTTATTCATCATTACATGACCATTTAAACTCCGTGCAATATTCTCATAATTACGAATCACGACATTCATTTGCTTGCATGACGACACTTTGCAAGTGTCTGGTCTGCAACATCAGAACTCAATAAATTAACGAAAAGGGAATACTTTCTTTCATGTATGTTATTGTCAGTGCAACCTTGCTTCCTCGTAGCTAAGTAAAAATAAGAGTTATGTTGTGTGACGAGTGAACACGCTTTCAAATATCCATTCACAATACCTCACACACGCATATCACTACAAACCCATATTCGTTCAAATACTATAGCACGTTATCTTCCTCATTATTACACATATCCCTTCAATCATAATTTATGCAACGCCAGTGCGGTTGCTGATTTCCACGAAGGAAGTAAGTTTTAGGAAATTGTCCAGCGCTTTTAAAAATGCATATAAATACATTTCTCTGGAGCAGCGTTATTTCAAAACCCAAATCCCAAAGTCTTCACAGACTATTTATTTTGCATGACTCTGGCACGTATCAAGTGCTATGTAAGACATTTTTAAACTGGTAATCAACTTATAATCAACACACTAGAAACGATTTAAAGCAGGCGCGGATCCAGGGGGGCCGAGCGGGCCGAGCAAAAAAAAGAGAGAGAGAGAGAGAACAAAAAAAGGTAAATGAAAACGGAAAGAGGAGAGAAAGGGAAAGAAAGAAGAGAAAGAAGAAAAGAAGGGGGAAGAAGGAGATCGGAGGGGCCGAAAGGGCCTTGCCTCCCAGGCTGGTGCCTCCCCCCCCCCCCCCCCCCCCCATCAACAAAAAAAGAGAGAAGGAAGGAAAGGGAAAGAAAAAAGGAAAAAAGGAGATAAAGGCAAGGGAAAACAGAGGAGGAAGAAAAGAAAAGAAGGGGGATATCAGTTGCAATTTTCCCGCCAACAACGTGTGGATCAGGGGGCCGAAAGGCCCTTGCCTCCTCATCCCCCCCCCCCAGCAATCCTAAAAGAGAGAGAAGGAAGGGAAGGGGAAGAGAAAATAAAGAAAAAGAAGAAAGGTAGGGGAGATCAGTTGCGATTTTTCCCGCCAACAAGGTGTAGATCTGGGTGAGGGGGGGGGGGGGGGTTGGGGAGGCATCCCCCCCCCCAAAAAAAAAAATCGATATCGGTGATTTACAAATGTTGCTGAATTGACAAGTTAGACTGTTCGTAGATGACTGCCTCCTCTACCGACAAATCGGGATGCAACAAGACCATCACATCCTACGAGATGATCTTCCAGCCCTATAGATGCCTGGGCAAAGAAGTGGGGCATGTGTTTTAACACAAAGAAGTGCTACACCATGAGCATCTGCAGCAAGTCATTCCTTCTTTTACCAACTTAATAGCAACATCCTGAAATATGTCCAAGATATCCGTTACCTGGCAGTCACAATCTCAGAGGACTTGAAGTGGGAGAAACAAACGAATTCGTTTTCACTGGCTGCCTGCCGTAGCAAACGGAATTAACAAAAGACTTAACTCCGTTTCGTTGACAATCAGCCGTGGACGAAAGACTTCATGCATGGCTGATTGTCATCGAAACGGAGTTAAGTCTTTAGTCAATTATGCTTGTTGCTACCGCAGGCAGCCAGTAAAAACGAATTCGTTTGATAAAATTATGGAAATGCAAGCACTACTTTAAACAAACGGAACTTTGTCATTCCTTGCTCATTTTTGTCTGATTGAGGTGTCATACGAAAGGACAGAAACTCAAGTTTCTGGAAATGTGATTATCTCTTTGAAATTCAGATACCGTCCGCCAAATGACTTTTTGGTTTCCTCTATTGCAATTCATTTTAATCACTCATACGTGAAATATACATAGAGTTGCATCAAATGAAAGAGGAGGATCTAAGCTTTCCAAATATGTTTCATTAGTGACCTGTCAAAATAAGGTATCCATATATGCTGGGCCCATGCAAAATAATGTTCTGCCTCATAATAATAAATAATAATAATAAATAATGTCCTTCAGGGGCTCTGCCCCCTGGACCCAACCAAGGGCCCTAAGGCGGGCTCTCGATACACATCTGACAGTAATTTAATGCCCAAATTCCTTGAGCTTCTGGGGGCTCCGCCCCCTGAACCCCACGCCAATTAGTGATCTGTCACAATAAGGTATCAAAATATGTTCATCTGACCGTAATTAATTGCCTAAAACCCTTGAACTTCCAGGGCTTTCTCCCCTGGACCCCGCCTAGGGCCCCAAAGCGGACCCCTGGATGCTTATCTGACGGTTATTCAATGCCTAAACCACCTGAGCTTCCGGGGGCTCCGCCCTTTCGACCCCACCAGGGGCCCGCCTTAGGGCCTCTGAACCCCACGCCAATTAGTGACCTGTCACAATAAGATATCAAAATATGCTGGGCCCCATGCCAAATAATGTCCTGCCAGTGTCACAAAATAATAAGGTATCAAAAAATGCTCATCTGCCCGTAATTAAACGCCTAAAACCCCTGAGCTTCAGGGGGCTCTGCCCCCTGGACCTAACCAAGGGCTCTGAGGCGGGCTCTTGATACTCATCTGACCGTATTTTAATGCCCAAATTCCTTGAGCTTCTGGGGGCTCCGCCCCCTGAACCCCACGCCAATTAGTGACCTGTCACAATAAGGTATCACAATGTGTTCACCTAACCGTAATCAAATGCCTAAAAACTCCTGAGCTTCAGGGGTCTCCGCCCCCTCAATACCACCAGGGGCCCTAAGGCGGGCCCCTGAATGCTTACTTGCCCGTAATTTATTGCTTTAAACCCCTGAGCTTCCGAGGGCGAACAAGGAATCAAAATATGCTTATCTTACCGCAGGCGCGTAGCCAGGGGAGGGGGCGGTGGGGGCGGTCACCCCCCCAAAAAAATGCCGGCCAAAAAAAAAAAAAAGAGAGGAGAAAAAAGGAAGAGGACGTAAGAAGGAAAAGGAGCAGACAAAAAACATTTTTCAAATTCAGACAAGGATTAAGAGTCGAGAACGGTACAACGAATCGTCTTCTTTCTATATTAATTTAATGAAACGTCAAAGCTTCCGGACTTCCCGCCATAAGGGGGGGGGGGGGGGGGAACTGAATTCAGACAAGGATTAAGGGTCGAGACAGGGGCGTCACCAAAGGGGGTGTGGGGGTGCGACACCGCTCCATCTGTCAGGATATTGTCGGTAAAATTGCGCTGCCGTCGGGAAAAACGAGAAAAGGGGGAGGTTTGTTTGTTGTTGTTGTTGTGTTTTGGTTTATTGGCGATTAGTCAGTAATTTGACTATTGTCACCAAAATACTTTACGGCACGTGTTATATCTCTCATTTTTAATTTTTTTTTTAAATATAGTTATTTCGTTTTATATTTATCTATCTTTTAAGATAGTATCGAAAAATAATATCGTAAGCAAAACATTCATGGGCTTTGTTAGTGTTTCTTAACAGTACGTGCAGATTATTTGTTTTATCACTTACACACCATACATAAATGTATATAAGATAGTACCTACACAAGCCTCTATATTCAATAATCTTATCATACCATTTATCATTGTTGTTACTTTTTCTTATTTTATTTTCTTATTACATTATGTTATTATATTTTTAATGTACTGAGTGTAATTTAGCATATTATAATATTGTATTATGTTTTACTGTTCTTATTTATTTTTATTTTTCTTATTACATTATGTTATTATATTTTTAATGTACTGAGTGTAATTTAGCATATTATAATATTGTATTATGTTTTACTGTTCTTATTTATTTTTATTTTTCTTATTACATTATGTTATTATATTTTTAATGTACTGAGTGTAATTTAGCATATTTATAATATTGTATTATGTTTTATTGTTCATCAAGGGAGGTATTACTTCCTGATAGGGAACCGTTTCGTTCTGTGAACGAACCGTACAATAGCTTTTTGTATACTGCACTCACTCTTTTTTAAATATTCCATAATTTTTTCCGGTTGGGATTCATTTATTTACATAGCCCTTTCTATAATATAGTTAGGGCAATGTACTAAAAGGTGTTTTACAGTCTCTATTTCACTGGGGCATCTATTACAGAAACCAGTAGCATGAATTTTCAATCTGAGGAGATCCTGGTTAAGTCCAAGGACTCCAAAACGAAGTCGATGGATAATTGTTGAATGTTGTCTCTCTAATGAACATATATATTGTTTATTAACATCTTTTTGAAATGTTTTCAAATACGAGTTGGTTTTGTTCCACCTTTCTTGCCAAATGAGTTTGGAACTTGTAATAATTAAGCTTTTCATTTCTGACATATTTAGGTTATTATTGACTTCTATTTTCTTTACTAATGCGGCCTTTGCGTGGAAATCCGCCATCTCGTTTCCTTTTATTCCACAATGTCCAGGTATCCACTCTAGATATATATCAACTCCTTTTCTCTTTAAGTGAGTAGTCATGGTGAGAATTTCCAGAATAAAAGATTCGTCCTTCTGTTGTTGTAATGCAATAAGTGCACTCAGTGAATAACTAAAAATAACAACCCCTACATAAATATCTAATTCATTTACCCATCTGAGAGCAAGAATGATGGCAGCCAATTTAGCCCTGTACGAAGAGGTAAAATTTGCTAACCTTTTGCTCCGATGTACAGAATAGTAAGGGACGTAAAAAGCAGCTGCAGAGGTCCCTCTTTCAGGTACTTTTGATCCATCGGTGTATATATGTAATTGTGTCGCCCATTTAGTATGTATGATTTCCAGGCTGCTTTGTTTTTGCTGTGTAGGATGATCTGTTTTCTTTATTCGAGTACTTAATTCCGTTGACACTGCCGGAGGGTAGAGTAACCATGGTGGAAATGGGGAGGGGGTTATCGTTTCTATTCGTTTTCCCAGCTTGCTTTGTATTCTATATCCAAAAGGTTTGTTTACGTTTTTCCCCTTCAAGTATTCAAAATGCCAACATGGTTCAATGCTTTTCAACAACGGATGATTCGCCCATCTTTCGATGTTTTGTCGATATTTACTTGAAAGCATTTGTCTTCTTATATCCAAAGGCATTTCCCCCATTTCCACCTGTAGTGATTCTAAGGAGGTTAAAGGCAGACCACCTGCGCATATCCTCAGTGCTTGGTATTGGACAGAGTCAATGGCTTTTTTGGTGGTAGCAGCTGCACTGTCATACGCCTCACATCCGTAATCAAAAAGAGACCTTATAAGTGCTCTGTACACCATAATAAGTGATTTCGAGGAGCTTCCCCAGTTTGTTCCAGTTAGACATCTTAAGATATTTAATTTTCTTTTACTTCTCGTGATTGAATTTTCGATATGTGGTTGCCAAGTTAACCTTTTATCAAATATAACCCCTAAAAAGCGATGAGATTTTTCGTACATTAGCACATTTCCATTCAGTTCTATATCAGGCGGTAAAGCGGCATTCCAGCTTTTCGTAAAAAATACGGGCACTGTTTTGACAGGTGAGAGTCGAAACCCCCACTCTTCAAACCAACAAATTAAAAGATTCAAATATTTCTGTATTTTTTCAGTAATATGTACAATGTTCCTGCCTGATATCCATATTGCGCAGTCATCTGCATACATAGATATTCTTACATCTTGGTCTGTAGGTATATCACCCATCATTATATTATATAAAAGAGGACTTAAAACACTCCCTTGTGGTAACCCGTTATGCGTTTTATAAGTTTTAGATGCTGTATTTCCAATTCGAACTTGAAAAGTTCGTGCTGTTAGATAATTTTCTATATACCTCAGCATGTTTCCTTCTATTCCATTTTTTGCTAATTTAAAAACCAGACCCTTTATCCAAACTGTGTCGAACGCTTTCTCGACATCCAAGAAAACTGCTATTACATGTTCGTTACTGTTTATACTCTTTTGGATGTCATTTTCTAATTGGACAATATTGTCCGTCACACTACGACCTTTCCTGAATCCACTTAAAAAATTGGGTAATAATTCATGCTTTTCAACATACCATTGTAGTCTATTTTTTATCATGCGTTCAAAAATCTTGGCAAAGCATAATGTTAAAGAAATCGGTCTATAAGATGATGTATTTCTAGGATCTTTTCCTTGTTTAAGAATAGGGATTATTATAGAATGCTTTAGTTGAATTGGAATTTCCCCGGTTTTCCATATTAAGTTAATGATATTCAGCATGATTTCCTTGATTGCTTTTGGCAAATTTTCATAAACAACATATGGTAAATTATCTTTTCCTGGGGCAGTCCTTTTTCGGGATTGCACTGCCTTTTCCAATTCTGTTATAAAAAAAGTTTCATTTATAACATGATCTACATTTAAAATATGAATGTCATTATTTGGTGACTTTGGTAATTTCTTATTAGTATCCCTGTCTTTTATTCCTATTTTTTGAAAGTAATTTCCAAAGGCATTTGCTTTTTCCTGATCGGAGACAATATCTTTACTATTTACAATCAATGTTGACATATTTTTTGTTTTTGTTATTAGTACACCATTCAGCCGTTTTATACAAGCCCAGATCTTAGATTCTGGCATATACCGATCAAGCTTCGTGCAAAATGCTCGCCAGTAAAAAAGAGAGGGAAAGAGAAAGAAAAAAAAGAAAAGGAAAAGAAAAGAAAGAAAAGAAAATAAAGGAAAGAAAGGAAAAGAAAGGAAATAAAAGAGAAGAAGGAAAGAAAAGAAAGAAAAAGAGGGAGGAGAGGAAAGAAAGGAAAAGAAAGAAAAGAAAGAAAAGGAAAAAAAGAAGAAAAAAGAGTAAAAGGGAAACGGGGGATGAACGAGAGGAGAGAGAGGGGAGGTAAGAGCCTGAGAGAGGAGGAGTGGAGTAAAAGAGGGAGGGAGATTGTTGGGTGGAGCCGTCTCGTCGAGGGAGCAAGAAATACACGGGTTAATATGTTGCTGTGTCGGGTCAGCTGTGTCGGTTTTCTTGCTCGAACCTAGTGTACTATATCAATGCATAAGTTTGAAGTCGGTGAGATGTATATTGTCGGTCGGCCGACAAGTTTTTTTCCCTACGAACTGTGAATTTTAATCCGCTGTGACGACTTCGCGAGTGACTACAACTACAATACTTGTATTTTCTCGAAGTTTCACGTTCCTATAAAATTTTCGGGGAAACTAAATTCAAACAAGGTTTGAGAGTCAACAACGGTACGACGAATCGTCTTCCTTTCTCTATATTGTGATGAAACGCAAAAAATCCCGCGCTTCGCGCGGAAGCGGAAAACTTAATTTAGATGAGCCGAGAACGGTACGACAAATCGTCTTCTTTCTCTCTCTAATAATTTAAGGAAACGTCAAAGCTTCCGCGCTTCGCGCGAGAGGGGGAAACTGAATTCAGACAAATAGGGCTTTAATATTTAGAATTGAAAACGGTGCAACGACTCGTCTTCTTTCTCTAATATTTTAAGGAAACGTCTAAGCTTCCACGATTCGCGCGGGAGGTGCGAAAACTGAATTCAGATAAAAATTAAGAGTAGAGAACAGTACAACGAATCGTTTGGTTTTCTCATAATTAAAGGTAAAGACCAGTAATGGTCATGCGATTGCATTGTGAAAGAAACGTTGTGGAATCGATCAGAAAAGGTTGATCATCTAGCATCTAGCATCTGCAAGGTTCTGGAATCATCAAAATGATAAGAAATTTGGCCCATTCTTCGTAAAGTTACAAGCACTATACACAGAAAGATGTATATGGGACTACCCTATCTCTCTCACCAGACCATGAGAGAAATAAATATATGAATTAGTAGGCGGTTTCCCGGCAAATTTTTTATCATCATGTATTAGTCAAAACATATTCTTTCACATGATTGGTAATGAGAGCTTCCATTTCATTTTTTGAAATTGGGGCGTTGCCAATACTGGTCTTTACCTTTAAAGGAAACGTCAAAGCATCCGCGCTTCGCGCGGGAGGAGGGGAAACTGTATTCAGACAAATTAGGGTTAAGAGTCGAGAACAGTACAACGAATAGTTTGCTTTTTCTCATAATTTAAGGAAACGTCAAAGCTTCCGCGCTTCGCGCGAGAGGGGGAAACTGAATTCAGACAAATAGGGCTTTTTTAAAAGTCAAAAATGGTACAACGAATCGTCTTCTTTCTCTAATACTTTAAGGAAACGTCAAAGCTTCCGCGATTCGCGCTGGAGGGGCGAAACTGAATTCAGATAAGGATTAAGAGTCGAGAACAGTACAACGAATGGTTTGCTTTTTCTCATAATTTAAGGAAACGTCAAAGCTTCCGCGCTTCGCGCGGGAGGAGGGGACACTAAATTCAGAAAAGTTAGGGTTAAGAGCCGCGAACGGTACAACGAATCGTCTGCGTTCTCTAATAATTTAAGGAAACGTCAAAGCTTCCGCGCCTCGCGCGAGAGGGGGAAACTGAATTCAGACAAATAGGGTTTTTTATAGTCGAAAATGGTACAACGAATCGTCTTCTTTCTCTAATAATTTAAGGAAACGTCAAAGCTTCTGCGCTTTGCGCGAGAGGGGGAAACTGAATTCAGACAAGGGTCAAGAGTCGAAAAAGGTACAACGAATCGTCTTCTTCCTCTAATAATTTAAGGAAACGTCAAAGCTTCCGCTCTGCGCGCTTAAGGGGGAAACTGAATTCAGACAATTAGGGTCTAAGAGTCGAAAACGGTACAACGAATCGTTTTCTTTCTATAATAATTTAAGGAAACGTCAAAACTTCCGCGCTTCGCGTGGGAGGGGGAAAGTTCATTCAGACAAGGAATAAGAGTCGAGCACGGTTCAACGAATCGTCTGTTCTAATACTTTAATGAAACGCCCAAACTTCTGTGCTTTGCGCGAGGGGGAGAACTGAATTCAGATAAGGATTAAGAGTCGAGAACAGTACACCGAATCGTCTGCTTTTTCTCATAATTTAATGAAACGTCAAATCTTTCGCGCTTCGCGCAGGAGGGGGGAGGGGGACTTCATTCAGACAAGGATTAACAGTCGAGAACGGTACAATAAATCGTCTTCTTTTCCTAATAATTTAGGAAACGTCTTTAGCTTCCGCGCTTCGCGCGGGAGGCCTATCACCCACACCCCCTAAGTGATTCGCTTGCTCACTACCGCCCCTCCCTAAAATAAGATCTTAGCTCCGCACCTGCATTAAAATAATGATGCTGACTAAGTTGACGAAATAATTCGTATATTTATGTCGTCGAGGAAAATGACCATTTGCGCATACGCAAGTTCTATAGATAGTCCATAGGAAAAACAATTTAGCCTTCGGCCCCGGGTTTATAGGGTTAAATTTGTAGATATTGGGACATTTAATTTTGTCGGTAATTGGTGGCTAGTTTTGTCGGTAATCGTTGGCCTCTATACCCCCCCCCCCCCCCCCACTGAAAAAGGTCTAGCGACGCCCCTTGGTCGAGAACGGTACAACGAATCGTCTTCTTTCTCTAATAATTTAATGAAACATCAATGCTTCCGCGCTTCGCGCAGGAGGGGGGAGGGCTGAATTAAGACAAGGATTAAGAGTCGAGAACGAATCGTCTTCTTCTCTCTATTAGTTTAATGAAACGACAAAGCTTCCGCGCTTCGCGCGGGAGGGGTGGAAACTTAATTCAGACAAAGATTAAGAGTCGAGAATGGTACAACGAATCGTCTTCTTTCTCTAATGATTTAATGAAACGAAAAAGCTTCCACGCTTCGCGTAGGAGGGAGGGAAGAAATCCTGGATCCGCGCCTGCGTTTGGGCCCCGTCACACAATAAGATAAATTAGCAATTGATTGCTATTTTTAAATTGACAATGATTGACAATGATTTGGTTTTACGATCGATTAATCAATGGCACAATCAATTTCTAAGTTTTTTGTCACAGGTTTCTATATAGAGTTTGTAAACAAAAAAATCGTTAACAGAATAGCTAACGGCTTTTGACTAATTCCATCACATTTTCGTCAAAAGGGTGGATCTTGAAAAATGACATTCGGAAAAAACTAAGTTTGAATGTTCCTTTTTTTATCTGGAAGATAATGGTTGAAATGTTTATTGTCCAGTTCTTTATGGACAATTAGGATTTATTTCAAAAAAGAATTCGTAATTCATGTATGAAATAATATATACTTTTAGCATAAAGTATAGTATTAATGACTGCTTTGAGAGAAATAGTTGTTTTATTACGCTCAAGGGAAGGTTAGAATTGTGCTATTCCCCGAGGCTTGCCGAGGGGAATAGCCCAATTGTAACCTTCCCGAGAGCGTATGAAAACAACTATTTCTCGAATATTAAAGCAGTCATTAATACTTTTATATGCCGAAAAAAAATAAAGCAGTCATTAATACTTTTATATGCCGAAAAAAAATAGACTAAAAAATAAAAAATAAAAAATATTTTTCATTTCACATCACATTTCTGTATCTTATAACACAAAGCTCCTACTGCCCTTCTCCTTTGCCCTTCTCCCTTCTGGCTCCAAGCGGAAGATATTTAACATGTAAACCTATGGGGTAACCATGGAGTAACCATGGTTATTAAAAAATATTGAAATGTTTATGCATGGTTACCGGGAATTTTACAGGAACAGTTGAAGTTTATGAATGCAATTCGACCAATCAGATGGCTGGATTTCTTAAGTGAGGTATATAATTCCAACTATTACAGTTGCACAGCACGGTATAGTTTTAACAGTGAATATGGAAAAAATCAGCTAGTTTCTTATCAAAAGGGATAGTTGAGTTTCGGTATAGAGGGCGCTACACAAAATAATTTTGTGTGAGATAATGAAAAACTGAGTGTCAAATTTAAAAGAGCGTGCAATTTAATAATCAAAATCGGTTCAGAGACGGCTGAAATATCCATAAATATAACCCTTTCTAATATTTGCGGGGCCCCACAAATATTCGCTAATTTTGAATCAGCCGTTGAAAGAACGATAGCGCCTTATAGTTTTAATTAACGGTCACGGTATTGTTTTGAAAGTTAGGCTGAATTGGTATGATCGGATTTAATCTAAACTTCACACATTTTGGGGTCTAAAATTGCCTTCATAGCAATTTTAGGTCCTAAAAGGACACTAAGGAAAGTCATAAATAAGAAGAAGAGCAATAACCATGCATGCACTTGATCTCCCGGTTCATTCCATTCCACCCCCCCCCCCCCCCCCCACCACCCCCACCCCGTCTTTCTCCCTCTTCCTCTCTCCCTCAGTCCTTCACTTTTCCTCTCCCTCTCCCTTTATGAACAGGTAACCTTCTCTTCAAATGCCCCCCCCCCCCCACTCTCTCTCTTTCTCTTTCTCTATTTTTTAATGATTCCCTCTTCTTTTTTTCCTTGTTCAATGCAAGATTTATTCATCCGACATGTTTTACCTCTATAGTGTTCATTCCAGACGTAATTAAAATTCAAGCCTAGAAGTATGCTGATGGTTGTTTTCAGCTGTTATAAATATTATTGCACTCTGCTTGTTTAATGTCTTATTTGTTCAAAATCACAATAAAAGTTGCATCACATAGTTAAAGTAATCAAAGCAGCAATGCCAAAACTAAGTTGAGAAATATCTTTTTAATACAAAAAAAAGATATATCACATGAATTGAAAGTTTCATATTTCTCCTAATATCAGATTTGTACTTTTTGAGAGAGATGAGAGTTTGACATAAAACATTTTTAGAATTAATCCATCCACAATGAAGGTTATCATAACTTTAAAATATGCACAAATGTCATGGATGATCAAAATGTTAAATATAATAATTAAAACAAATTTTAAAATGTAACTTATAAAGCATTTACCACCGAAGTCTCTAAGCACTATTACAAAACAAAATAGACTGATAAACAATCACATATTAAACAAAACAAAAAAAATGCAAATAAACCTACAAATTACAATACATACGAAATACACATTGGGAACAGAGATAGTTAATCATCAAAAGGAAGAGACATCCAAAGTTAATTACATGCAGTCCTTGCACAGTCTTATTCTATATTGAGCAGCTTTGTAAATGTCATGGCTGCAGTCCAGAAAGAAATAAGCTAATCCAGCATGTGACCATATCATTCACTAGTAATTAACACTCACATTTATTGGTATCAAACCAACCATCATGCCATGGAGATGATAACTGAGTTTTCCAGTTAACATGACTCCAGCACATGACATGGAGAGTCTTGTAGTAATGTAATGATAAAAGATAGCCAGCAACCATATTTTGCCAAGTCACCAAATTGATATTGTCTGTTGCAAAATCTCTTCAAGTTGAAAATAAACTTTGCATCTGCATTAAATTAGATATTTCCCAAATCCAATTTCTAAAAATATTTGTCATTGTTAAAGATTTTACATTTTGTGTCAATGTGAGTGAATAATAATAAATTCTATGTCTCTGAAACATTACTATCATGAGAAACATGAAAGAGATACAGAAGTAGATTCTTCAGAACATGTTGAATACCTCATCCAGCCCAAGTCTGGCTTATTGGCCCAGTGCCTTCGACTACATTCATTGCCATTACCATTTTCATACCTGAAAACCTATGCATAGATGAAAGCATTTCTTGAAAAGCTAAATGGAGAAATACATGTATTAGGGGAACAAGTCCCTAAAACTTGGAGCATATAACAGTTGCAACACCAGCAGAAAAAAAGAATAGAAGCAGTGAGTTATTTGGCTTTGGGAAGCTATCAAAATAGCTCTGGTAAACTGACAAAGAACTCTGGTAACACATGTACATCAATTACTTACTTAAATATCACTGTATGGGAATCGCACTTATACAACACCTAATCCTAAAAGAGCTCCCACAAGGATTTTTTTTTTTTTAAACTAAGCCACTGTGTATGCAAAATTTACTCACAACTAATCAAATTAATTGACTTCAGTGTATTTAAATATAAATGGTTATAATAATTTTGATGATTGCAGCCCTGCAGCTACCATCTATCTGTAAGATAACGATATCAATAAGCCATGGTTAAAAAACATATTATTCTTCATGATTCGTTCCAGTTTCCATATGGGATTAACAATTAAGATTGTATGTTGACAAACCTTTTCAAATTATGAAAATCGCTGGCATCAGCATCAACTTGGAATCTACTGGGGTGACATATTGTAACAGAGATTACTGTATCATTAAACTGAAAGCAGACTCTACATGTATCTCCACAATATTCTCCTTAGTGCAGGAAGTACATCTGCACCTGGTAATCATAATGGAAAATCAAATTCTTCCCGAAAATCATTGTTAACATTCAATTCCAGAAGTGTAAGCCCATTTCAGGTAGTTTCCCAGATCACTGTCTAGACTTACCGGTATCCATGTCCATGATTTACAACTTGCAATGGACTATGAGTATTAAGTGACAAGAACACCACATAACTTAAATTTTAGCCCATATTGCCAATAGAGTACCTAAGTGCTAACGTCATATTCGCTCGTCGTCAATGTTACTGGTTCCAAACAACAGAGCCTTTGCATGAGGTTCATCATGAAATCATTCAAGCAATAGGGTGTAGCAGGGCAAACTAAGTCTTTGGTGCTGGTGTGATCACCATGCCATTGTTTGGCACAAAATTGTTGGGAACCAGCAACCTTGGCAGCTTGGCCAGTATGACGACACACTTTGATGTGCTATGTTGTTCATATCTTGTTAACCGACAGTCTCTGGAACTCCTATCGGTGCAAATCGGTGATGAACTCCACGACCAGGATGTACCTCTGCTGCACTATGAAGGATTATGAGTTCATTGGAAGCAAGGCACCCTAGCCTTCTCCATGGCAGTCTCGTGTTCTGCAGCACATCTACAAGACATTTCAGATCATGTTAACTGACAGTCTCTGCCGTTTCCATTCTGTGTAACTTTGTAATAAACTCTAGGATGTACATCTGTAGTCTAGACTCCTTTGAATCATGAGTTCGTTGGAAGCCAGGGACTCCAGCCTTCTCAAGGGTTGTCTGTTGCTCTGCAGCACAGGTGTCTAGCTCTATCAAGATCCTCTCATCCATTCTCTTCTGTTCCTCAGACATCTTCTTATCCAGTGCCTGTTGGGAAATTTTAAGAAAAAGTTATGATAGTAAGCAAATAATCACCATCGTTGAAAGTGATGGGACAAACTATCACTTCCGAGGCGATCTGGATGTAGCTGTCTTTCCGGAGGAAAGATAGCATATAGTACATTCAGATCGCCAAGGAAGTGATAGTTTGCCATCGCCTGAAACCAAAAGGTGATTATTTGCTTTATATTCCACATCGGAAACATTTCACTTCTTCCGTCATTTTAGAGCAACACATCATCAATTAACAGCTAGCAAACGGTGTACGATACGTACACAAGAAAGTGTGTTGCACTGTGTAGATAGTACTACTATCTACACAGTGCAAGAAACTTTTCTTCTCCCATCAATGATCGGCGAACTATCTTTCATCACATGATTTACTTTTGACCAATCGTAGTGCAAGATTCTTTGTATGTGGAATATAATAACAATTATAATATAACCAGATTTGTTAGTACCGGTATCTTTTCCCAGAGGAAAAAAGTGCTTGTATCACCCTGGCTTAATAAACTTACATGATAAGGTGCTCAAGCATTCCAAGAAATACTTCCTACTGGTAAGGACAAAAATAGAAATTTGAAAATTGCTTGTACCAACTACACAACCATGCGTCCTGTTTTCATGAATTTGATATAAAAACATTCCCATGTTTAGGCTAAGATCTTCAGAAGACCGAGGCAGTAAGCTTTACATTTCAAATGAAACACTATCACACCTCTTTCTCCTTCTCATTGGCAATCTTGGTGCGTGGTATATTGTGAGGTTTGCTCTGGCAATCCTGAATGGCTGCTTGGTGTCTCTTCTGCATCTGATACTTCTGGGCTGAAAGCAGATTTGAAATACAGAAAGGGAATAATTCGTCGCTGTTTTCACGAAGTGACGGTAGTGAAAAAAAATTGCATTCACTTTGCGTTACGATTTTCCTCACTACCGTCACTTCGTGAAAATAGGGAAGAATTGTCACAATAGAACATACTATTTACCATTCACAATGACCTATGAAAATGTAATTTAAAGTCCTGTCAGCAGCAAAATGACATTGAAACAAGTATGCCTCCTCAGTGGAGTATTTTTTTTTTAATCAAGCATTTGTTATTCTTGTCATAGAATACATTAAGACAAGAATGTTATTTTAAAAAAATGGTTTTCCTCAGTATGAATTACAATAAGAACAATACATCAGACTGGATTCAAGAGCTAAGATTTCTACAAGTACTTTCAAGTGTGGTAAACTATGAAAGACAAACTCTAAGAAGAAATGTTGATGTATAGTTTGAAGCAGTTGGTTCCCTCAGACCATCCCCTTTGGTGCTGCAATTCCACTACACTCAATTATTGTTTAAAGTCAATGAGTGACATTCTCATAAGTTAAGCCGGGACTAAGTCCAGACTAAACAAGAATGTTAGTTCACACTTCTATGGAATGCTAGGTTTCATCTTCCTCCTTCAATATTCATGACAAAGATAATCTACCAAAGACTTTGTTGAAATTCAGTTCATACTCATATTATCTTTTTCTTCCCATTTCATTGCAAAATTAATTTTTTTGGACACTTTTGATGGAAGGATTAAAATAATCTGTATAGGGTAAATGAGTTGGCAACAGGCACTCCATAAAAGTGTGGACTAACTTAGTATGCGCTAACTTAGTACGCGCTACTGGAATACCACCCAATGGGTTAATCGTATTCTCCTTACATTTATGACTATTGTGAAGCCTTGCTCTCTGTTCCATCAGCTTTCTCTCCATCATCTGTTGTATCTCAGAGAGATGTTGTACAATCTCAAACACAGTGCCATCCAATAGAGACAGAGCAAGATTGGATAGGGTCGTGTATGGCAGAAGCTGCTGGAAATTCCTGTTCATGAGAAAAATAAGATTTCAGGACTACACACCCTCAAGAAAGATTACCAAGAGTCCCTTTTCAGGACTCCTCAATCCTCCCTCTTTCTCACATGGTGCACCCGCAAGCCTACTGTATAAGTAAGATTACGTTGTTACGTATTACTTGTATCAGGTAATGTAAAATAATCTTCTTCTTTTTGCAGCACCATATAACTCAAATACTGACAGCCCATTGATATATGATGAGAGTTTTAAAAAAAAGAGAACAAAGGATCCTAATTTCCATATTCACTGTGAAATTACAACATTTTCCATAACTAATTCATAGGTCTGACAACTTAATTAAGCCATGGGAAACAAATTTTGTTCAGTTTTTAAGATGCTGTGTGAATACATCCACACCCCCAAAACATGGCAAATTTAGCAGTTATATTTTGAAGAGTGTAAGAGCAAGGTCATTTTTAACACCAAATTCCCAAAATTTATTTCACTGCCTAATTTTGAAGACCAATTCTTACAATACAATTACAGTTTGGTGTTGGTTTCAATAAAATCAAGATTCATAAGGTCAGATGTTGACTGACAAATGGGCAATCTGCAATTAAGCGCTATCTGGATATTCTTCAACCTCTACGAATGCATATGTACGTGTACATACACCATCAAGCTGATTTACAATTACCTTTAAGAAATTTGACACTTTTAGTTACACTTACAGAGACAATATTAAAAGAACTTGAACAAAATAAGGGGTGGTGCAGAATCCCCTTTCCTCTTCCATGTAGATACTTACATAGGAAGCTGCCTAGCCATGTCTTGAAGTTCACTCAGCATGGCATAGTGACGTTCTTGCTTCCGTCTTTTGATATCCTCTTCTGAGATCAAATAAGCCCCCTCGGCTTGAAACAGGTCTTGCCTTCCAGCAGTGATATCCATCTTCATGGAAAGGCTTTACCATACGAAGCTATGCACACTGTAATTGGATTTAATTTAATTAACATATGGTTTATTGATTTTGAAATATCCTCGCAGGCTCGCAGTCATAAAAACTAAATCGTAATTTTTTAGAATAACTGAGACTGAAAATAATACATACCGTAATTAACGGTGTATTAACCGCACCCCTCTTTTTCGCCCTTAAAAAAAAAAAAAAACCCATGCGGGAAGGCCTTTCATTTAACTGCGAGGTGCAGCTGAATGTGTAAGATCATTAATGTAAATTAAAAACCGTAGAGGACCTATGATAGAACCTTGTGGTACGCCCTGTAATAGAAGAAAAATTGGAGGAATTATTATTATAAACTACATATTGAGATCTATCAGAAAGATTACTTTCAAACCAAGAAAACAGACAAATTTGAGTGTTTTTCTAGTTTCCGAGTGGTAAGACAACACACCGATTACTGAGCTGGGAGACATTGCTAGGCATAGTGCCAGGTGGAGGGGCATGAATCAAAACTTTAATTTTTTTTTTTTTTTTTTTTTTTTTGTGTACCGTGTATAAGACGCACCCCCGACTTTGATTTTTTTTTTGGGGCGGCAAAAAAGTGTGGTTAATACAACGTTAATTATGGTATTTAGATCTAGTAAATTTAAATAAATATGACTAAGATTTATAAATATTCAACACAATTTTTAACAAATTTAGATTATGGTAGAAAGTTAACATACAAAACAAGTCTTTGGATAAATTATTAATGGCTAGACCCCTACATGTATTCCTGTGAAAACTGTCAATGTAATCAAGGGTAAATTTAATAGATATTCATCAATGTGTTTTGTGAATCATATTCCAGAGAAAATAACACCAGGAAAGAACAATTCCCATAAAAATTCAAAGATTAAAAAAGGTACAGACATAATAAACACGTTAACAGATTTCCAAAGTATTTGAAACTAAAGATATCTAAAAGGTTAGTGCATTCAAACATTAACCAATTTGCTTCTCTGATTTTTCTCTTTCAAAAGATATTTTAAGGTTAGGTATTCTAGAATTGAAAATGAAGTGTGCTTAAAATTTCTCTCAGTATCTATCAGACTTTGTGTGTCTTCAATTTGTGTATCCGAACAGTAAATTTAAAACAGCAATTTGAATAAGTTAAAGCCCATCTTATTAAGTGCTGGGAGCCCTAAAAGTCTGATGTAAAAATGTCACTTAAATTGTATCATAATGTGAAAGAGGATCTCATATGAAACACATTTATGCACAGATTTACAACAGAAAACCAAAACGTATTCTTTTATCAATATTTGTCTTCAAACACATTTTTTTTTGGGGGGGAGAGGGGGGGGGGGGGATCTTTGCAAAAGTGTGTCTTTAATGACATCCTCTTTCACATTAGGCCTTTAAAAAAAAAGATGTTGTATTGCCCTTTTCGATCGACCCCAATATCTTGAAATCTACGGTTGGCTTTTTAAAAAAAGTTTTTTTTTTTTACCGTTTTTTTAGAGAAAAACAAATTAAACTGCATTCAAAGCTGAGAAATATCAGCCCTCAAAGAGGGAGATAAAAAAAGAAACAAAAGGTTTTTTTTAAAGATTTCTGACCGACCGACCCCTGTTTTGGCACCTAAAGGGCAATAGACCTAGACCCTACAACATTTTTTTTTTTTTAGCCCTTAGGATAGGATAAAATTTAAGTGAAATTTTGCCATCAAATTTTTGGCGAATATGGGGCTCCCAACACTTTTTTATGACTTAGGGTCTGGACCACTATATATTGAATACAAAGGCAAAAATGACAGCTTTAATCAAGCTTTTATTTTTTGCATCCTGAGTACCTGACACCCCCCCCCCCCCCCCCCCCCCCCCCCCCTCCTCCTCCATAATTAGACTAGACGGTAGACCCTATTTGCACCAAGATTCAAGAAGGGTAAGAAGATCCCTAATTTATCTTATTTGGCTCAACTCAAGTCTTCGTATGGACTCAGTATTATCATGATTATGTCTATCGATCTTGTCTTTCCACAATGAATAAGACTGAGATCAGATCAAGCTCTAGGAAGCTCCGACGCCGATGCCGAAGACGTCGGAGCTCACTGGAGTTACAGCTGAACCATACCGGATGAGAGGCTGTGGGGGCCTTCCCACCCACCTCCCGAGCTGGCTACGGGAAGTGGAATGAAAAGCTACCCGCAGCTCTCCCGCCACCTTCATGCACGGACACTCTTCCTCACGTCTCTCGCGTCACTCAGTCGACAGTCAAAGCGATATTTACCATGTGTTCTCCTGGTGGACGATTCTCTCGTGTGAGATCACTACCTCTTACAACAGGAATTTCACGTTTGATAATTAAGTGGAATAGATATCCCAGACATCTTTCATTTCTAAGCTTCAAATCATACAGCTCTTTCTGTAATTTTTTGTTCTTTTTTTTTTCTCTGTTGTTTTTCTATTCATTTTTGGACTATCGATATCATATATCGCGACATGACGCTAAGTAATTTATGCACAAACTCTTAGCTCTTTAAATTTGAATTTCAGTAGCGATAATGGAATTCAATATTTCTCTCCACATGTATTATTCTTGTGCATTAATCCATTAAATCAATCTTGAATTTATATTTGAAAAATTTGCTAAGATGTATTAAACGCGTTTGAAAAATATAAATGTAAAAGGTATACTGTTGTATGCAAATTAAGCTCATGAATATTGTTATGAAGACCAGCCAATGAACGTCTTTCATTTTCGGCTCTTTAAACCAGGCGCATCATTGGAACCTCACTTTAGAGCACGATACCAGCACGAGCAGGTGAGCCTCTTCGTTCTGTTAACTATTTCTATATTTTCGCTGCTAGTAAAGACATTTTATCTGAAGTTAGTTGAATGTGAGATAAATATTCGTAAATGATGCGCTATTGTATTTTTTCAATTTTACCTGTGCAAATGTGATTATTTGATGGTGTGTTTTGACTTGACTTGATCACGAACGAACATGTCATGTTAACTTTACTTGGTTGTGCATTGGGTGCATTGTCATGATTGTGCGTGTCTTTGTGACTTAAAATTTAATGTGTGGAGCATGCCAGGCCATGGGTGATAATGACAGACAGAATAATAATGATTTTAAAAAACAGTGCTTATAAAGCGCTTAGGCCTAGACCAGAATATGATCTAGAGTCTAGACTAGATTTCTAGATTAATCAACATCAACAAATTTTGTTTTACGTTCTGACTCTTGAGTCTGAGCTGAGAATGTGAGAATCTGAGATTTAGTTTTAGAATCTATAGACCTAGATCTAGATCTAACTTTGTTAGATCTAGATCTATGGACGTGTGACCAAAGTTCGCGCGTGACCTAAGTTCCTATCTCAAAAAATCAGTAAGATTTCGAAAATCTGATATCACCAATGGAAAGAGGAACATAGACTAGATAGATCTAGAATTACCCAGAATTGAAATTTTCTTTGGAATTGAGTACGAAATTGTGAAAATATCGACAAAAGATGGGCAAATTTTGCAATCTTTTGCGTCCGTTCCAAAAAATTATCAACTTACCGATAAGGCCAGGGTCTGAAAATCTTCAATTTGAGAGCAGATTTCCTCAAAATTGTAAGTAAAAAGTGGTAGATCTAGATCTACCAACTGATTGTAGACCCTATCATAGACCCTATCTTGTCTTGCAAATTATGATAGAAGTTTTTTGATAAATCAACTGTAAACTCCTGTGCGTGAACGATCGGACATCAAATTTTTAGATCCCGATATCTCTGACATCCTTCACAATGAATTTTCTATTTGTACAAATTTGTAGTAAAAAACTTTGCCGTCCATTTGGTAATAGATCTAGAGGTCTAATTGAAATAAATAAATTTGAGTAGAATATGAGAAATCATAGATCGAATATTATACAAATAACGCACGGCCCAGAGTGCAATAGCGGTGAATGCAGTACGCTCGAGGTTTCTTTAGATTGGTGCCGCTCTGTGCAACGAGCCGCTTGCGGCGAGTTGACAGTGCGAACCATCTGAAGAATCCGAGCGTACACTGCATTTACGTTTCGCACAACAGGGTCAAGTGCGTTATTTGTTTTATAAAATAGCGACACAAATAGCAACAAACAAAAGTTTAGATCTTAAGTTAGAGTCTACGAGAGTTCGATCTAGATCTAGTTATGTTGGTTCTACTAGACTAAAATAAGAGTAAGACCTTGCAGGCTTACCAAAAAGTCCACGGGATTCATTGTTTGATTAAAAATAAAATCCATAGGGGGCCTAGAGACGAGTCTACATCAGACAGCTGAAATTCCTGGCTTCATTATAAAATCCAAAAGTCAAAACGGGTCTAAATCCAAGGCAAAAGTAAAATAAAAATTTGCTTTCTAATAATAGCCCGCTCTAGCTAGCTGCGCTGCGCTGGGGATCATGGTGGAGCGTACAATATTAGCTACGCGTAGCCTATAGCCTACAATGCACTAGAGGGAGCGTACTAGTACTACGCGTCAAAGACTAAATTAAGTGCCATGCAAAGGTAAACCTTAAAATGTTGGGAGGTAAAATTGTTGAAAGGCGAAAAATGGAAGTCTATCAAAGGTTTTAAAAAATGCTGGAGCCACTGAGCTGAGCAAGAGGTGAAAAACGTCAGATTTGTCAGTAGGTCTAGATCTGTATGATGGGCTAACCATAGTTCCCAGAGATTTTTAAAAATATTAGGAAATGTGATTCGATCCATGATTTCTCATATTCTACACAAATTTATTTAGTTAAATTATTACCAAATAGACTGGAAAGCTTTTGACTACAATTGGTACAACTAGAAAGTTTATTGCAAAAAGAAATCCGCAGACATCACGATCTCAAAAATTGATGTTTGATCAGTATGCGCTGCATCCGACGAAAAAGTCATTAAAAAAACAAGACCCTGACATGCGCATGTGAGTTTAGGCCTACAGCTTATTTTTGTTAAAACGCGTTCCATCATTAATGTTATATAAGATAATTGCATATTTTGAAAGGCAAAATGTACCAATTACAATCAGTTGGTACAACTTTTTACTTACAATTTTGATGACATACAGGCTGTACATGTAGATCTGCTCTCAAAATAAAGATATCCAGACCCTTGTCAGTAAGTTCCTATTTTTCGGAACAGTGCAAAATTTGCCAATCTTTTTTAAATATTTTGTCAATATTTTCATAATTTCACACCTGATTCCATAGAAAATGTCTCTTGGTAGTTTAAGGTTCCTCTTTTCATTGGTAGTATCAGATATTTGAAATCTTACCAAATTTTTGAGATAGCAAATTAAGGTCACGCGGGAACTATGGTTATACCAACATATTTCAGGCCCTGGACTGAAGGTAAACAATTTCAGAGATAGAATTGCCAGAATTAAGTTACATAAATTGCTATAACTCAGAGCTGTAGAGGTCAAAAATGCAAATTTAACAGGTTTGTAGAACCAAGAAGTTACTAGCCATGGAGTACTAGCTAGCGAGGGCCGTCTGAGCGAGGTTCGAAGCAGACTCGTAAACTCAGCGGGTGTTCGCGAGATGATTTACGACAGCTGTTTTGGGTTCGCTCTGGATATCGCGCAGTGTGAGCATGCGCAGTTGCTACTTTCGTATTTTGCTTTCTTGCTTGGACTAACTATTTTGACAATCGTAAACAATGACTGAAAGCACCGATTTCGAGTACGACTTCGATTTAAATGACGAGTTATTTTTGTTATCTGAAATCGGTGAATTGAAACTCTTTCCTGATGATTCGAAAATCGGAAATCATAATGAGTTTGTTGAAGTATTATTACGATTAAGATTAGATCTATTAAAAGGAAGCACAAACGTTTGAGTAATGACTTCGTCTTCAGTCCCGTACATTGCATTCCGTGTCGGTTTTGCAATGTTTTGAGGAAATAGCCTTGCGCGATTATGACAGGCTTTTCACATATCTTTTCAATGGTTATCATATCATTAAGTAACATATACATTGCCTGATTAAACAGAATGAAGTGGTTAACAAAAATACAGCCATTATTATTTCCTTAACACTACCCCCCCCCCCCCCCCCCCCCCTCCATCAAAATCAACTAGGGTCTAATACTAATATAGTAGACCTTACTCTCTAGCCTTGCCCTTGGGTCGTAGCCTAGGACCTCTATGTATAGACCCCTCTGGAGTCTATTAGGAACTAAATATAATCTACATGAGGAGCAACTCTTTGTTCACAACACAATTAAAAAACATGATGGCTGAAAATGAAGATCAAACCATCATGAATGATGTAATGCATGTCAGTAACTTTTAATCTAGATTTTGAATTTTGACAATGATCAACGGAATTATTTTCAAAAACTTCTAGTATTATCATCAGCGAGTTTAGCAAAATTAGACTCGATTTATCATTGTCGAGATCCAAGACCAAACACTATAGATTCTAAATATTATAACTAGGCTCTAGACCCTACTAAACTAGTAGACTAGACTAACTTTAAATTTAATTGTTCATAAAAAGATTAACTTTTATTTACATAGACGTTAGACCCTGTAAAATTATGGAGATTGAGATCTAGAGTGATTCGTTAGATTGCACTCAGAAAAAAATAAACAAGCCGAATAGAAAATCAGAATCACTAGGTGCACAGAACACGAATTTAAACGCGTAGGGCTGGCATATCTTTACCCAGCAGACGACGCAAACCAAGCTGACCAAATGCATAGGCATCTTCACGTGCAAATCTAAACGCATGGGCACCCCTGGGCACTCTTCCGATAGGGTGTGTTTCAAAGATAAAAACATGCTCTTTCGAATGAAATACAATCTAAATTCCGCAAATGATCGGAACATATTTATAACGAATTGTGAAATTAGTACTAAAATTTAATATGGAGTCATAAAAAGTGTCATAACTAGCACATTTCTGGGTAGATTTTGACGAAAAATACATCGTTGGAAGCAGAAAAACAATTGGAATTCAATAACAACAACTGCGCATGCTCACGACTAGTAGGTCGGTACTGCGCACGCCCAGTTCCTTTGTTCGTTTGCGAATCATTACTCCACTCAATGTGAATGGGTTTGGACGGCGGCTTGGAAGCTTGTACATCAGAGAGCGGCCTAGCTGTCGCCTTCGGGCAAATTCCGGCGAGCGGCACTCTGATGTCGGTCGTTATCTCGCGCGTTGCGTAATACTTCTGGTCGTAAAATTGCTGGCTGTATCTCCATTGCTAGTAACTTCTTGGTAGAACTAGAGACTATATACGTAGTCTGTTTAATAAAAAATTGAATCGACTTGTGTGGCTTTGAGTAATGCAGAGTTAAACTTAACTCTACATGTATTATAGTGATATTGATATTAAATATAATAATGCACACATTTGTAATGTGTGATAACCATTGTCCACCCACATGGTGCTCAAGCCAGGCTTCAGCAGATTAAATGTAATAACAAAAAAGCTTAGATAGTGATAAAATGTACATTAAAACAGAATGAAAGATGATCAAATAGAGGAACGTTTGGCAGGTGATAGTGATAGGGTGCCTCATTTTGTTACTAGTGCTGTAACATCACGGATATTTTTTTTTTTTTTTTTTTTTTTTTTTTTTTTACCGACTTTGTCGGCAACAAGCCAGACCCGTGTGAAAAAGCGGGAAGGACTTTAATTTAACTGCGAGGTGCATTTGAAGGCGCCGATTTGTGCTTGTGAACTTGTCACAAATAATAGTAACATTGTCGTTTTTAGAAGAACGTGTAAGATCATTAATGTAAATTAAAAACAGTAGAGGACCTAGGATAGAACCTTGTGGTACGCCCTGTGTAAAAGTTGGATGAATTATTATTATAAACTACACTTTCAAACCAAGATGACAGACAAATTGGAGTGTTCTAGTTTCGGAGTGGTGAGTCAACACACAGATTACTGAGCTGGGAGACATTGCCAGGCATAGTGCCAGGTGGAGGGGCATAAATCGAAACTTAAAAAAATAAAAAAACGGGAAAACGGGAAAACAAAACCGTCCAATTGAAAACGGAATCCGCCATGGGCGGTCGGATACCGGACGGTTAAACGTTTGACTACAGCACTATTTGTTACCATGTCAAAAACCATGTTTTGGAGTTGTAGAAGTGAAATTAGGATGGACAGAAGTAGAAGATGTTAATATAACAGTCAGGCTAATTCACTGCTTGATAAAAATTTGTGTGAGAATATTCCTAACGACCAGGTGCTAACGACTGTTTTTTTTTCTTTCTTTGTTTTCTTTTCAGATTGTTTACAGCTTCTGAAATACCACTTCAATTAACGATAACTACAAACAATATTTTTCAAACAAAGAGTAGAAATTGGAGCTTGACTACTTTCTTGAAATATTTAAAGTTTACTTTCATATCCTCATTCACTACAACCAAGTCACCATGCCTGGAATTGAAAACAACAGGATGCAGGCCTTCAAGAACAAGAGCAAGGACTCTTCTGTAAGTATATACATGATCACATTTTTTGTTTGTTTTTGTTTTTATTTATTTATAAAATGTTCTTTATGGATCAATACACCAACGTTTCAAAAAGGAACTAGTCTTAAGATTTAACTCTTCTATATATATACTGTACATGTAGGTTGTAAGGAATTTAGGGTTCACAAATGATTTTTAAATGCTTTTAGATAAAGATACAAATTTATGTATACAACGAAAAAAGTTTGAAATCTAAATTTTATTGTAATGTAATTATCAGATTTTGTACAAGAGAGCTTGCAATTTTTTAGTTAAATGTACTTTATTGCCTACCCATAGGAAAGAAATGAGTCTGCCGCATACTCCTGCGGCAGACTTGCCGCAGATCTGCAGCAGACCTGCCGCAGACAGTCATCTTTTTCACATGCAAATTAGTTTTGCCGCAGACTTGCCGCAGACTTGCCGCATACTCTTTCAGTATGATGAAGAGTCTGCGGCAGGTCTGCTGCAGACTTGCCGCATACTCTTTCAGTATGATGAAGAGTCTGCGGCAGGTCTGCCGCAGACTTGCTGCAGACTTGCCGCATACTCTTTCAGTATGATGAAGAGTCTGCTGCAGACCTGCCGCAGACTCTTCATCATGAATATTCATATCTCATATAGACCTGCTGCAGACCTGCCGCATACTCTTTCATATCCAGTACGTGGCAATAAAGTATGCATGTAGAAGAACCAGTGATAAACTGATTGATACTTCATAATCGATATTGGCAATATCGATATTACCAATTAGGTAATACCAATATATATCGATATTACCAATTAGGTATATTCTATTCTCAATTGTATTAACTCCATCACATAGATCATTTGAAGTGTATTCAAGAGCAACATTTAAAGTGACACAGGCTCGTACACATATATATACTAAATATGTATATTGTTTCTTGGTTAGTAATCATATAATCGATATATCTATTGCTAAAACGTGAATGTAATTGTAACATGATCAGACAAAATAATCTAGTGGTTAATAATGGCAAAAAGAAAAAAGAAATCACAAAAATGATGTGCATTGTCTTAATTTGCTTAACAAATCATGATAAATGTATTTTTCTGTCACACGTGTAAAGTAATAATGAATATGCATGAGATGATTGGGTTCAATTGGTTTCAATTGGCCCTAGCAAATTGTTTGGTTTGACAGAAGCTAAAAAGACAAATAACAGTGCTAATTAACACAGGAATTTACAAAATCATGGGCTCAGCCTGCAACCTCATATGGTACTGCATGTCCTACAAAATGGCCGCCTATAGCCTTGCTTCAGACTGTATAATTTCCCACTTTTCTGTGGCAGACCTGCCGCAGACTGTTCCTGTGGCGTACTAGTATGCGGCAAGTCTGGAGCAAAGTTTCATCCTGCCGCAGATCTGCCGCAGACTGTTCCTGTGGCATACTAGTATGCGGCAAGTCTGGAGCAAAGTTTCATCCTGCCGCAGATCTGCCGCAGACTGTTCCTGTGGCATACTAGTATGCGGCAAGTCTGCAGCAAAATTTCATCCTGCCGCAGATCTGCCGCAGACTGTTCCTGTGGCATACTGGTATGCGGCAAGTCTGCAGCAAAATTTCTTTCTGCCGCATACTTCGGCATACTCTTTGCCGCAGACTAAAAGTCTGCTGCAGATCTGCGGCAGGTCTGCGGCATACTTTTCACTTTCCTATGGGTACTTTCAGTCTTTCTTATTCTTAGGAAGTGTGTATTATGACCTATGGATTTTTGGACTCCACTACATTCAATGTTATGGTTGAACTTAATCTCATTGTTAGCACTTACATGTAGCGTAGGTATTTTTAAAAATGGTATACCGTATATCTTGATTTATAGGAACTTCGTCGAAGGCGTAACGAGGTGTCTGTGGAGCTCCGCAAGGCCAAGAAAGATGATCAAATGCTCAAGAGAAGGAATGTTAACACAGACGAGGAGCCTGTTAGTCCTTTACAAGAAAAGAAACAGGTACTTTTGAAAAGATTCATATATTTATTTATTTTCATTATAAAACGGGTTTCCGGAGTTTTTGTTTTGTCTAGTGTCTTTCTCTTAACAATGGAATGTAAATAATAAATAGCAAACATTCATTAATTTTTAATCTCAAATTACTTTCAGCCCACTGTCCAGATGAGTATTCCAGATATTTGCAAAGCCATCTCTTCCAGCGACTCATCAACTCAGTTTAATGCAGTACAAACAGCAAGGTAAATACTGTCTTTGATTAAATCATACTGTATAAATAAGATGTACACTGGTGAGGTGCTCTCTCTATAACTGTACTCTTTATTCTGGCCCAGAACTGATCTTACATTGCTATAAACATGTCATCCTGTTCTACCAGTACTCCAGCAGTGTCCTTTATATTTTGCTACAGTGTGAACCACAATAAACCCTCTTGACAAAATACCCAAGAATCATGAATGGATCAACATTTCTTGTATTATCTATTTTCCAAAGTAGTAGTTGTTTTTATACTGTTGTATATTTGCTTTGTGTTTATCTGAACAGGCGAATGCTCTCCCGTGAACGTCAGCCTCCAATCAACCCCATCATTAGAGCGGGACTTGTACCTAAATTTGTCGCATTCCTTGGCCACAGTGACAAGTAAGTAATGTTATCAATCACCTGTCATGCATGTCTTCTACAGAATGTGTTGCAATGACTCAATGCTTCAATTTGTGCCTTGGAGTTGTATTGTGTAATGTAGACTGTATGTCACAACATCTCTAATAAAATGGCATTTTCAAATTTCAATTGTAAAGCTCTTATTAAAATGTAGGCAAAATCTTTTGTTTCTTGTCTTAAATGTGATATTTTTTCCTGTATGTACCTGTACGTGTGTGCTCTTTCTTTGGAAATTTCATAATAACAGAGTTATTTTGTTGTCTCTGTTAACTCTAGTCCAACAATGCAATTTGAAGCTGCGTGGGCCTTGACAAACATTGCCTCAGGAACACCAGAGCAAACCAAGGCAGTGGTTAGTGAAGGTGCTATTCCAGCTTTCATTAAGCTCCTATCATCATCCCATCAGAATGTGTGTGAGCAGGCTGTATGGGCCCTGGGCAACATTGCTGGTAAGTTCAGAATTTGTTTGTTCAGTAAAATCACAACAAATGACCGACAGTCAACAAGTTGTTATGACTTGTGTGTTGTGATCACTGAAATTGATGGCCCGTCCTGAGCCAGGGTGATATTGGAGCATCTTGCATAATGGATATGTGCTCTAAAAAATGTCCAATAGTATTATTTTTATTACGTTTCAGCTGACCATGACATTTTTCATCTGAACTTTACCGAAGATAATAGGGAGAAAACAAATGTGCACAAATTTGACACTTTTGTTGTAGACAAGTTTGACAATGTCTGAACACATTTGTTAACCAGCATCTCTTTCTCTTATTCTATGCCAGGTGATGGTCCTGAAATGAGGGATGTGGTGACACGTCATGGCATCCTCCAGCCACTATTGGAACTCTACCAACCAACAACCCCAGTAAGCTTGATTTACACTGTTTCCACTTTTCATTCCATTTGAATAAAAAGTTGCCTGAGAAAGAAAAAAAAATCAGCAACCGAACACTTTCATAAACTGTTTCCACAAATATGTAATTAGGCAAGACATGCATGTACCCCAAGTAAATATTTTTTAGTCTCATGTTCATCATATCAGTAAATTTGCTTGCTGTAAAGTTCCTTTCTTCTGGAATTCTTTTGAAATGTGTTTGCCAAGAAACTTCACTAATCTTGGTTAAAAATTATATTTATACATTATATTCATGAAACTTGACTAAAAACCTTGAGCTCATTGCCTGATTTACCTAGGTTCCTTTCCTGCGTAACGTTACCTGGACACTGTCCAACCTTTGCCGTAACAAGAGCCCTCCTCCGTGCGACGACGTTGTGTCTGGTGTGCTCCCTGTCCTTCAGTCTCTCATCCATCATTGTGACAAAGAAATCGTAGCAGATGCCTGCTGGGCTCTCTCATACCTTACAGATGGCAGCAATGATAGAATTGAAGTAAGTATCTTACTAATCTTATCTTCATTTCACCTTTATAAAAAAAAGTTGAGTACCTCCTCATGGGTTAGTTTAATTTTATTTTGTTCTAACATTTTTTATACCAGTAATATTTGCATAGTTTGTTCAAATTGTTAATAAATTCCAATCCATGTGTTTTTTTGTGACCACATTTCAGCCTACAAAACCACATAATCTATATTGTGTAGCTACATGTAATTGAATGGGACTAATTTGAATATTTTTAATTCTTTTTCTTACAGCTTGTCATCAAGGCTGGAGTTGTGACCAGAGTTGTTGAACTTCTAAGGAGCCAAGAAATATCAGTAATTGTGAGTACTCGTTTGAACAGTTAGTATTTTTCAGTGATCTATTACCAGAATGAATAGCAGAGCTGTCCTGTAAAGTATCCTCACGGCATCTCACACCAGCAATTTGGGGATGTTCATTGGTTGATAAAACACTTCAGTCATGATCAAATCGTGCATATTCAACCAATGATCCATTAAAAAATTCTTCCTGTATGTAGGAACTGTAAAAGGCATTGATCCATGTTTTTATTGTTAATACAATTTTTAAAGAATACAGTTTTTGAACTCCAGAGGTTGGCAGGTCTGGAATAGTATGCAGTTTTTTTTTTTTTTTTTCCTTCAATCATAACAACTTGATGTATATTTAAGTTGCCAAATTTGCACTCACACATTTTTTTTTCCTTTTGATCTGAAGAGAGAACTTTTTTCCCACTTTGAAACCCGAGGGTTACAGAGTGTACTCATTTGTTGAGTTTGTGTAATTGCAAAGAGATTATTGCAGAGTTTTAAAACATTTCCTAATGACCAGGTTAGGAGAGGTTTCAGATTTGTACCTGTTTTTATAAACCACTTTTTACTTTTTCTACCTGTATAGACTCCTGCCCTCAGGTCAATAGGAAACATTGTTACAGGAACTGATGAACAGACACAGGTAAGCTAGATGTCAATAATACCATAGTCAAGTTTCATAAAGCCATGTTCAGGTACATATAAGACACAGTAAACTGCCTCTAAGAAATGTGGCAGCATAGATTTGTGAGTAAATGTTATGAGCAAGAAGCAGCTATTTGACAGAGAAAGGGAATCATTGCACACAACAATAGCAACTATGTATGCCCCGTTTTCTTTTCATTTAAGTTCGCTACTGTGACCAGTTCATAGCCTTGTCATATTATCCCTTATTGTATAAAAAGTCTGTAAGTGTTCTTTGGTTTGTTTTATGCAAGAAAAATGTAATTGTATGTAAATGTTTTAAATATTCTACTTCTATTCCCTGATATACATACTTGTGATCATGAAGATCGATATTGTGATTGATTTTGTTTTCTTTCAGAGTGTAATTGACAGTCAGAGCTTGCCCTTGTTTGTTGCCCTCCTGCAACATCCAAAGCAAAACATCCAGAAAGAAGCTTGCTGGACCATCAGTAACATCACAGCAGGCAATGTACAGCAGATCCAGTCCGTCGTCTCAGCTGGACTTCTTCCCCCACTCGTTGGCGTCCTAGAAAAGGTAAAGCTCACTTCAATTCACAAACAACTTCCAAAATGTCTCTCAAAAATGAGAGTACTTAGGATAGATCCTTTTGTAATGTATTTTCGGAAACATTATATTTTGAAGGAAGCAAGCACATGAAATTAAAAACAAGATACTTGTAGGTGCAAGAGAAGAGTATGTAGTTCCATTTTGTATCACCTTTCTAAAAATACAAATCTTTATGGATTATTATTCCAAAAAAGCACATTCAAAGCCATAAGATACAGGGAGTAGATAAGTAATCCAACATTTTCTTCTGTGAATTTTGCTGCAGGCTTTTTTTCATCGAAGATGTAGGGCTAGAGCATTTGTTCTGCTGGGCTTAGTTTTAGTGTTGGGTCCAAGATTGTGGTTGGAACGTCTTTATAGAACTTGTAGATTAACAGTAGAGCAGTTACTGTTATGTTTTCTAATCAATCAACCGATAACATTCTATTGTTTGAATCTCTTTTCATGTGCAGGGTGATTACAAGAGCCAGAAGGAAGCGTGCTGGGCCGTGACCAACCTGACCTCCGGTGGATCAGTAGAACAGATTGTCCAGATAGTACAGTCTGGTTGCCTCAAGCCTCTCTGTGATCTTCTCAATGTCAAGGAGGCTAAGATCATCCAGGTCATTCTCGATGCCTTCAAAAATATCCTCTCCGTAAGTATTCATTTGTTCACTAATCCTGTATAACCACTGGCAATTTCACATGCAGTGGGTCGTGAAACAACGAGTGATTTCAAGTTGGGTGTGTAGGGCTGGTGTTAGTGTTTAATAAACACTCTGAATATCGTCAACTTCCGGTAGCTAGTGTTAATGGTTTTGCAAAATTGTCATCTGCTGAACCGACCTGTGTAGCTGGTGTTAATATTTTACCTACGAATGTCCTATTCACTAAAAGACCCTAGGGATTAAGCAAATGTTCATTTCCAGTTTGGTGTTAATGTTGTAACCGCACAACAGTCAACGACGAACAACGCTAATTTATTGTCCGACAATCAAATACAAATATGTGAAACGGGTCCTTTACTATGTGATTCCTATATTCTTTTGTGTGAAATGAGTTGTTTTATAAGAACAGAGAAATAAGTGTAAGTTATTCTGTGCAGCTTTTCATGATATCTTTAGATTTTATGTACCATTTTGAAATCATCGTCGCGAAATCAAGTCTGTGGCGA
Source organism: Strongylocentrotus droebachiensis (assembly GCA_035222895.1). NCBI lineage: Eukaryota > Metazoa > Echinodermata > Echinoidea > Camarodonta > Strongylocentrotidae > Strongylocentrotus > Strongylocentrotus droebachiensis. The sequence continues at coordinate 84,925 of JAVYIG010002185.1, forward strand.
TCGCGATGACGTCTCAGTGGTGTTGAGGTGTCAATGTTGATATCGGTATCGGGCTCTTAATTTCATCAGCAAATTTTTAGCTTGATTTAAGAGCTCTTGACTGCTCTTAACACTAACACTAACACCCAACTTGAAATCACTCAATGTATTTCTCTGAGAGATACAATTCCCCAAATGGAGGAAAGTTGCTTGGATTCAAATACATGTAAACACTTGCATAAAGTTTGAAGGGGAACAAAAATAATGATGATATGAAGCTATCATTCTGATAACATAACTGTACTGCAGCCGACTCTTTCCATGATATATTAGCCCCCCTCCCCCTCCTATTCCTTGTGGTTTGTGAAATGAAACTAGGCTGGGACTGGCTTCCAGCTTCCTTAGCTTATCTGCCATTTCTATATATTAATGCCAACATATGTGATAACTCATCTTATGCTATGTGGTACCATAGATAGAATAGATCCATGTTTCACAACTCTTCAGAACAGTTGAAAGACTAATTTGTACTCTTGATCCTTTTGTTTACCGTATTTAGGCTGCTGAAAAGCTTGAACAGCTTGAGACTGTATGTCTGATGATTGAGGAAGCTGGTGGTCTAGACAAGATTGAAGCCCTTCAGCAGCATGAGAATGAGAATGTCTATGAGATGTCACTAGAGATCATCGAGAAGTACTATTCACCACAGGTATGTAACTCTTGTCTCATAATATTATTGTAGTACATGTACACATTTCCAGATTGTCAACCGCTCTCCCTCTACCTCCGCAACAACAACAACAAATAGTGAATTTCACTGTTAGTGACATTCACATTCCTCACAGACATCTGAAAATAGCAAGAAAACATTGCCCATTTTGAAATCAATTGTTCAAAAAAAAAAAAAAAATTATCAGAGTAAGTAGTGCAAGAGATCGCAGAAAAAATTATACGCTTGGGATTTTTAATCTGTCGAGACAAGATAGATTTCATGGACTTCATCAATTTGTTTATCACTTTTAACCACAGGAAGAGGAAGACGTGAAAGTTGCCCCATCAACAAACGAAAGTGGAACCTATGAATTCTCAGGTCAGCAGTGTGCGGCCCCACAGGGAGGTTTTGCCTTTTAAACCAAAGACGTCTGTATTCTCTCCTGTAAATGAAGTGTGTGTGTAACACAGTGATGAAAACGCTTCCGTCTTGTGTAGAGATATAACATTTTGTGGATGTATGTGTCTATGTCTAGTACATGTATGTACTGTATATGTGGGATAAAATAATGCAGCCAAACTTCTGAGCCCATTCTCTGTATTTTGTTGCCTTGTAGTTCAGTAGAGATCTACAAGGCTTTGTATGTGGCAGAGTGAATTGTAAATATATGAAGATTATCTCTGATACATAAATGTATGCAGAAGTGTAACATTGTCTTGTAATGGGAATGAGAGTTGGTCTTTTCTGCCTGCAAGGATATTGCTTATGTGTAGCAACTTCCAAATTGTTAATGGCTTAACAGCACAGTGTTCACTCTCATGGACAATGGGTGTAAATTGTAATTTATTTCATGTTGCAGACAAGTGGTGCAAAATATGAAAAGCATATATAATATGTTCTGAAAGCATTAGAAAGAGTTTAAAATGCATACAGAAAAAGGAAGAGTGTTTCCTTCTTTGTTGACTGTTGTAACTTGTAAATACAAGTTGAATTTGTAAGACTAATAATCAATTTGAATCCTGCCTTCTTGTAAAATGCATTTTAGCATGACATTCGAATGTGATACTTTTAATGTTGATCAACCAGTAGATAAAAATTGAACTGACGAAAGAATCAAAGAAGTTTATGCAAAGTAGATGTGCTGTTTTGGATATTTCTAGGTTATTCTTTTTGTGTCACATCAGAAATAAAAGGTTCCTAAGACAGTAGCACTTTAAGTAATGCACAGTCCATGTGATAAGTATCTTGGTATGTTAATGTTATTCAAATGGTGCCTTCTTTTTCATTTGTATCAAAATCTTGTTAAAAATTCTTCGTTATCTTTTATATTGCATTTATTTTCAACAAAATGATCACTGTTACAAAAGCTCATATATTATTGACATTCCCATTTTTTTTTCTTACAGGATAAAAACTGAAATTTCATTCATTTATAAAGTATATGCTTTTCTATAAAAATGTGATTGACTAACCAATTTTCTCTTCACAGGTTTTTGTACACTTGTATATACAAATACAAAACATTATTTTGTACAAAAGAGCAATATTTATGAATTCTGAAAATCAGAACATACAAACGAAACTCGTTCACCTTGCAGAATAGCAAGAGCAATAAAACACATCCTGATTTCTCTAATAAATGTTGTGTTGTATTTATGTTTTGTCAAGGTTTTGTTAACTTTTTAATGACGGATTAATACTGGCAGTTCAGGCTGGGTAAGTAAAAGAATACATGGTGGGGGACAGGTGGCAAGGGTTGTACTAGAGAAAAGAGGATGAGAAACAAAGTGTGATCAAGAGAAGTAAGATGTGAAGGGAGGATAAGTTATAGTTGCAGAAAAGAGAAATGACCAGTGTAGAGAGCAAATGTGGACATGACCCAAATATCTAGAGAAGTAATGAACAGATAAGTCCCAGTTTGTGCATTTTATAATAATCACTGCCAAAATGATGGAGGTACGTTGTGAATACCTTTTGTTTTCTCTTACTTGCGTCTTATATCAAAGAATGTGTTGAATGTAAAAAATAAATGATTGCATAATTTCAATGAACATGTATCCAGCATTCGTCTCTATGGGTTCTTACACTTGCAGTGTATGTACAAATGACCCGTCTGCCATACACAGAAAAGATCAAGTGGGACATGGAATAAAAAGTTGAGAGTTGGGGGTCATGGAGGTGATTGTTAATGATGCGACAGATAGAGCAATTTGTCAGGTTAGCTTTGTCAAATCACATTCTCCAAGGAAATTGAAGAAGAATTTTTTTGAATAAAAACATCCTAAGTCCGCGACAGAGCAATTTGTCAGGTTAGCTTTGTCAAATCACATTCTCCAAGGAAATTGAAGAAGAAATTTTTTGAATAAAAACATCCCAAGTCCGCGACAGATAGAGCAATTTGTCAGGTTAGCTTTGTCAAATCACATTCTCCAAGGAAATTGAAGAAGAAAAAATTTGAATAAAAACATCCCCCCCCCCCCCCCCCCCCCCCCACACACACACACAAATGAAGATATAGTAGTGATATAGTAATATGGCAAACCAAGACAAGATCTTGTACACACTGCACATATACATTGTACTTTGGTTAATTGAAAGACTCTTCAATCAGTTGAATCTGTTCAATGAGATAATAAGGTAGAAATAGAAGAGATCAAAGAATGCTAGAAAAGTAATTAAAATATATAACCCCATATTTTCAAGTAGACATGTAATATATATACATGTATTTGTTTTGATTTGTGCTGAAAAAGTCTTATCAAGACTGTTTTATTCCCAAATAAATATTTTGTTTCTTTCCTGGTAGTGAACAAATAACTCACTTTACCTTTCTCTCATAACTCTTCCTCTTTATCACATTATCTTTCTCTTTTAGTTTGACCCACAAATTTACATACATGGGCAGATAACAATTTATTTCTTACTTTTGTTCTTGATTAAAGATAAAGACCAGTTATGGTCATGTGATTGCATTGTGAACGAAACGTTGTGGAATCGATCAGAAAAGGTTGGTGGTATTGGTGTGTACTGCAGGGTTCTGGAATCATCAAAATGATAAGAAATTTGGCCCAGTCTTGGTAAAGTTACAAGCACTGTACACAGAAAGATGGATATGGGACTACGCACACGTGCACGACACGTGCGTTATTTATCTATCAGGTCCAAATAGATATAATAATTTACCAAATATATCAATTAGTAGGCGGTTTCTCGGCAAAATTTGTATGATCACGTATTGGTCAAAACATTCTTTCACATGATTGGTAATAAGAGCCTCCATTTCATTTTTGAGAGGGGGGCGTTTCCAAAACTGGTCTTTACCTTTAAGACAGGTGTAGAGATGGAAAAAGTGGAGGAAAAAAAAAACAAGACAAAGTCGCCATTAGCGTTTATACATAATTTATTTACAAAACAAATATCACAAAATCTGAATAAACAAACATTCAACAAGACATCTTGGTTATCATAATCTTAAAAACAATGTTGCAATTCATGGAGCATTATTTGATTGATCGAATGAATGATCAGTCTTGATTCCCAATGAATGATCAGTCTTGATTCCCAATGAATGATCAGTCTTGATTCCCAATGAATGATCAGTCTTGATTCCCAATGACTTATTTATTTGATTGATCGAATGAATGATCAGTCTTGATTCCCAATGAATTATTGGAAAACATCATTTGATACATGGAAGAGCCCCTGCTGCCCATTTAAAAAATAGACATATGGGGCCTGTCACCACGAAATGAGTCCAGTTGGTCAAAATTTTTATTCCTGTTTTTAAGTATTATATGAATCTACATTAAGTAAGCTTTAAATTAAGGGGTCACACATTAAAATTGATAAATTATATCCAGAAATATGAACAAAAACCTAATTGGACTTTATAAACAATGGGATTACCCAGTTTGGAGATAATTAGGTGTAAAGTTAATGATGCGTAACATAGCCTATATTATTTGCCAAAAAATGTTAGGAGATATTTTCGTGACCTAAGCTCTGGGGACATAAACTACAAGATATAATAAGTCGATTTTTGGAAAAATCTTAAATGTGGTAGGTGGGTCAATTTTCAGTACATACACACTATACATCGCTATTACTACGATTGAGCCTAATGCGACACTGGACTCATTTCGTGGTGACTGGCCCCATATATTGTCTGCTGACAACTAGAAGGACATTAACTGGCATCATTCAACACAGAGATACCCTGTAAGGGGTTAACATCCTTCTTGCACTCAACAGATGATATGCAATGTTTACTTTCAATTATATATGGCCAGCAAAAGAAATTAAACTATCAGGTTTAATGCATTCTGAAATAATGAAGGTAAAATCCTGGTGTTACAGTCTATCCCTCTGCCATTCGTGTCAAATGTACAAGGATAAAAAAGGGAGTAGATTCTTTATAGATTTCTCACATCATCATCACAGTTGATCCACCAACAATCCGACTCAATTCTCTTTGTATTTCTTCCTCTCTGACTTTTAGTATAGAGGGTGTCAGCATTGCAGCAGTCGATCCCTTAAAGGCCCGCTGCACCCGGCCCACCCACTCCGAGAACGGACGGACCCCATGGGTGTTACCAAAATGTCCTTTTCGTAACAAAAGAAAAAGGTCGACCCGTATTGACTTTATGCAGGTGTCATTTGTAAGACGCACCTTTTGACCCCCGGGGATGGTGCGTCATGGTTGCGTCATGTTCCCCAAAATCGCGACGCACAGTACCGTCATGGCCGCAAAATGTCCGTCACAATACTGACCCATATGTGCGTCATAGTAAGTCACTTTACCACGTTGCGTCATTTGGTGTGTCAATGGGACCGTCACTTTCTCCAAGCTTGTCTGAAGGTGTGTCATAGGACTGTCATTTTCATGAAATGGTGTGTCATATGTTTGACTCAAATGTGCGTCGATGGAATGTAATGGTGTGTCACTTTCTGTGACGGAAGGTGCGTCATGGTATCAAAATGTATGACTCACATCGGTACAATGACGCACCATTCCCGGGGGTCAAGAGGTGCGTCTTACAAATGACAAGTGCATTACACACCAGACTTTTGCTGAAAAGGGGGGGGTGCTGAAAAAGGCTTGTATAACAAAAGAAAAAGGTCGACCCGTATTGACTTTACACACCGGACTTTTGCTGAAAAGGGGGGGTCGCTTGGAACACGCATATGCGTACCCTAAATAACACTGAGTGGTGGGGCCGGGCCGCTGCACTACTAATAGCTACTTGCGCCCTCTATACAACAAACAATGCATAATTGGTGACCATTGGTCCCCCATGATCCTCTTTTTCTTATGTTAATTGAGAGCTGAGTTGAGGAGATAACCACCTGTCCAGTGACCTTGCAGTGTGGTCTAATCCCTCCTGTTCACTAGTACAGATGAGCTTTAACAAAAGATGTGCACATGCAATACAAGAAGGCCTGGTCTCTGACAATGACACTCATAATTGCAGGAAGGCTGTGTCCTTCACATTAGTTCATATTTGGACAGTAATGTAGTCCAGTAATGTTTATTTCTTGAGTGTTTTTCGTATGAGAGCCATCCTTTGTTTATGTGCTTCTGTTGATGCTGGTCTCTTGTGAGCTTTAGGTGCTTCATCAGGGTTATAGCCAGGTACCCACATGTTCCAATTCCTCTCTGTAAACAAATAAAGAACACAAATTAGTAAGACCAGGGGGGTGTTTCACAAATATTTTAAGTCAAACTTAACTCTAAGTTGGACTTAAAAATTATAGAGAGCCATTTGTAGCCTTGAAATTAAATATATTAAACACCGAAAAATCAAGTATTCTAGACTTTTTATAAATTCCACATCAAAAACATGAAATCTCCTTGATAATAGAAAATATAAATGATTTGAATCAACATTTCATGCCTTTTAAAATAATGTTTACAAAATATTTTCATAGATGCTAACGGCTTTCCATAATTGTTAAGTCCAACTTAGAGATAAGTTTAACTTAGTATCTTTGTGAAACACCCCCCATGACTAATAGAGCTATCGACTGTATTTTCTGATTGCCTTCACATTTTTGTATGTTTCATATAAAAAATCTCGGTCTACATATAAAATCATTCTCCTGAAGTCGTTAGGAGACTGAATAACACATATATTATTATCTCTGTTTTATGAAGTCATGAAATCATTAATGTAAAACAGGACAAGCAAGGTTATATTGAACATGCTCATTAGCATAGCTTGTTTGCCTACGCCATGTAAATGTATCGCATCCTTCATCTTCTGTACAAACAGAAACTTTCATATGTTTCAAAAATGTTATGCTGCAAAAAAGGAGGTCCTTAAAGGGATCGTTTAACAATGTTAAATCCGAGATGCACGGCCCTATGTGTCTGTCATATGGTGTTATATTGAAACCCTAAAAAATAGCGCTTCAAAATGATCAAATGTGCCTCAAAAAAGTAAAAACATTTGAGTGACCGGTTTTACCATACTCCTTTTCCCTGATAGACTGTAGTGTTGTGAAAACCGTTTGGCAAATGCAAAATTTGATTTCGATTTTCAATCATTAATATCTTGATAATCAGACAGGCGATCGGCTTGTAAAAGTCATGGGGTTCCTGACTGACCTAAAGGTTTATAGTTATCATTGCAGTATGAGCTAAATCAAGGATCTAAGACAAATTTACCTGATCCCTTTAACAAGTTGCAAAAGTTTGTGGTTTTACAGTATGGAAACCTGCTCATCGTTTCAAGATAATGTCCTAAGTACAAGTTTACTGACATCCAATTACAATGCATTTTCATTTTAATACACAAATTTTGATGGGTTTTCTGCGAACTTAAACGCTGCCCTGGAAGACTACAGCTGAATGTTGAAATGCTGACTCACCTAGATGCATAAGGATATCTTTGACTTCAAGAGTTGAAGACTTTCTATGCTTGGCGAGCTGACAGCCTGCCGTTACTATGTTCTCTATGAAGTCATCAGCTATTTGAAGCAGCATCTGAAAGAATACAGGTTGCATCGTCAGTTGAGTAATGGATAAAGTCAAGAGGGGGCGGTATATACATATATATTGTTTGTTTATTGTTTGAATACTTAGGATGCATTAGTAGGTCTTGCATGTGTAGTTCTGAAAACATAATAACGCTTTCATTAGAAGAGTATTAACATACAGACACTGATCATCGATTATCCTTTTATTACACAAAAACTGCATTAATCAGTTGAAGAAGTTTGACAAATCTTGGAAGATGTATGCTACATCATTATTTCAAAGGAAAGAGCTCTCTAGCAACTCATTAGTTTGGAAATGGATTCCTTACCTCTTCAACGTCTTCATCAAGCTGTGTGTTTGGATCCACCTCCCGAACAAGATCTTGAATCTTCTTCTTGTTTAGGATCTTCAAAAAGAGAATATGATCAAAATACCATCTTGCATCAGTTAAAAAGTAAAATAAACTACAATGAAATTGAATTGATAATCATGGTCAGGTAATCATTCATAAATTGGTCTCCAAGAACCTAGCTGTACACCATAATTTAAAGGATTATAACAGAAATCCAAATCAAATTGCTTAAATTTATCTTGTATTTATGTTTTGGAAATTATTATAATTTGCCTTTATACATTTTTCATTTAAAGGTATAGACCAGTTCTGGTCATGCGATTGCATTGTGAAACCGATCAGAAAAGGTTGATCATTTAGCATAAAATTGGTGTGTACTGCAAGGTTCTGGAATCATCAAAATGATAAGAAAATTTGGCCTAGTCTTGGTAAAGTTACAAGCACTAAACACAGAAAAATGTTTATGGGACTACGCGATATCTATCCAGGCCGGATCGATATAATAGTAGGCGGTTTCCCAGCAAAGTTTGTATCATCACGTATTAGTCAAAACATTCTTTCACATGATTGGTAATAAGAGCTTCCATTTCATTTTTTGAGAGGGGGGTGTTTCCAAAACTGGTCTACCGGTATACCTTTAATATATACAGTTTCTTATTTGAAATGCTAAATTCATATTTTAACATGATATCCTTTTATTGGTTTACTTTAAGATAATCCTATCATGTTTTTTATTACAATGAATTAATAGTTTTGTGATGTAATCAACCTTAAGCCCGTCTCCAGTAGTTTGGCCAGGAGGGATTAGACCTCCCTGCAAGGTCACTGACAGGTGGGTATCTCATCAAATCAGCTCTCAATTAACATTTAAACTAGATGGAATTCGACTGCGCGCAGTCGAAAATGATGCCTCCGTCATAGAGCAATTTTACAAACCAAAACGGAAGAAATTTTTCAAATTCAAGTTCAATTGTAATCCATTAACATGTTCTCAGAATATCGTGATTACAAGCAATTTCTCATATACATATATGACCCTTTGATCTTTGACCTCATGACCCTAAAATCTACTCAGTTCATTGGCTCTGCAAGATTTCCTGAGTTAAATAGTAATCCATCTGTCAGTTCTAATGAGAATGCGTCCACAAGCTATTTTTGCATACATAATGAGCCCATGACCTTTGATCTTATGAACCATTCATTGGCTCTGCAAGATACATAAATGATCTAAGTTTGGCAGGAATCCATCAATCTGTTCTAATGATAATACGATCACAAGATATTTTTGCATACATAATGAGCCGCATGACCTTGACCTTTACCTCATGACCCCAAAATCTAATCAGTTCATCAGCTCTGCAAGATACATACATGACCAAAGTTTGGCAGGAATCCATCAATCGGTTCTTCAGATAACGCGATCACAAGCTGTTTTTGCATACATAATGAGCCCTGTGACCTTTGACCTCGTGACCCCAAAATCTAATCAGTTCATCAGCTCTGCAAGATACATACATGACCAAAGTTTGGCAGGAATCCATCAATCGGTTGTTCAGATAACGCGATCACAAGCTGTTCTTGCATACATAATGAGCCCTGTGACCTTTGACCTACGTGCTCCAAAATCTAATCAGATTGTTTTCCTATAGTGATACACACTATCACTAAGTTTGAAGTTTAAATCTCCAGTGGTTCTTGAGATATCATGATAACAATCTCAATGTATGGAATTTCATAAGTTGACCTCTGTGACCCTTGACCTTTGACATACGTGCTCCAAAATCTAATCAGATCGTCTTCCTATGGTGATACATACTATCCTTAAGTTTGAAGTTTAAATCTCAAATGGTTCTTGAGATATCGCGCTAACAAACTCAATACAAGGAATTTCATAAGTTGACCTCTGTGACCAGTGACCTTTGACCTACGTACTCCAAAATCTAATCAGATCGTCTTCCTATGGTGATAAATACTATTCCCGAGTCTTAAGTTTAAATCTTAAATGGTTCTTGAGATATTGTGATAACGGTCAAACGGGACGGACGTACGGACGGACGTACGGACGGACGGACGGACGGACGGACGGATGGACGTACGGACGGACAACCCGAAAACATGATGCCTCCGGCACCACCTTCGGTGGACGGAGGCATAAAAAGGGGATCATGGGGGAACAACAGGCACCGATTAGGTATCGTTTGCTATATAGAGGGCGCAAGTAGCTATAAGTAGTGCAATGGAGCTTTAAACTAAAAAAAGTTTTAAACATTACACAAGTTAATAATAATAATAAAAACGTTACTTATAAAGCGCTTACCACCGAAGTCTCTAAGCGCTATACACACAAAATAGACTGATATACAATTACATCTTATACAAAACTAAAAATGCAAATAAACCTACAAATTACAATACATATGGAATACACATCAAAGTGAACAGAGTTCAATCATCGAACGCAATTTTGAATAAATGTGTCTTGAGACTAGTTTTGAATAGGTTAACGGTTTGACAGTTTTTTACATTTAAAGGTAATCTGTTCCAAAGTTCAGCAGAAGCTTTGCGAAAGGAGCGATTACCATAAGAGAGAGTTGACACAGAAGTAGATACGAGGTTTAATTGTGAAGATGACCGTAAATTGCGTGAGGGTTTGTATTCCTCGATTAATTCTTGCAGATAAATTGGTGCCAATTCATGAATGCATTTATAAGTTAAAACTAAGATTTTGTACATAATGCGGTATGTCACCGGCAACCAATGCAATTCGCGAAGTACTGGGGTGATGTGTTCACAAGAACGCGTGCGTGTTACAAGCCTGGCAGCAGAGTTTTGGATTCTCTGGAGTTTTGCAATGTGCGACTCCGGAAGGCCATAAAGAAGGCTGTTGCATTGATCAAGACGGCATGTAATAAATGCATGTATAAGCGTTTCGGTAGATTTTTTATCAAGAAAATTTCTAATACGACCTATCTTGTACAAGGCATATGAAGCTGAGCGACAAATATTTTTTATATAATCATCCATCCTAAGATCATTTTCAAAGATGACACCAAGGTTACGTGCACTTTTGACAGGTTGTATCGGAACATTAGCAATTTCGACAGATGGTAAATGGGAGGACTTTCTGAATCGAGATGTTACATGTATAACCTCAGTTTTATCCTCATTCAACTTCAAATCATTAGCAGTGGACCAAGCTTTGATATCATTTATACATCTTTCAAGTTTAGTAATAACAGAATGGTCGGAATCACGTTTCAAAACAACATAAACTTGGGTGTCATCTGCATATATCATTCGGCCTAAACCATGCGCTTCAATAATATCTTCAAGTGGTGCAGTGTACAGAGTAAATGATAAAGGGCCGATGACGGATCCCTGAGGAACACCTTCAAGTGGAACATGAGGTTTGGATAATGAGTCATTAATGACAATAGATTGTGAACGATTCATAAAGTAGGTTTTAAACCAATTTAAGGCAGTACCTGATACACCATATCTATTACGTAAGCGATCAAGAAAAACATCATGACTGATAGTATCGAAAGCCGCAGAATAGTCTAAAAGTATTAAAACAGCTTCATCACCTTGGTCCACAGCTAACAACAAATCATTATATACACGTAAAAGAGCAGTTTCAACGCTATGAGAAGATCTATAAGCAGATTGCATTTTACTACACAGATTGTTTGATGATAGATAGCCCTGAATTTGAGAAGCACAAGCACGTTCAATTGTTTTAGCAAGAAACTTAAGGTTGGCAACAGGCCGATAGTTTTTCAAAATTTCACAATCCAAATTTGGTTTCTTCAAAATAGGAGTGATTTGTGCCGATTTCAAAACATCAGGAAATTGACCACTTTGAATAGACATGTTTATAATTTTGGTAATGACTGGTAAAAGCTCATCTAAACAGTTCTTAAGCAGCCATGTCGGCATTGGATCGAGACTACATGAAGTTGATGGAGATTTCATTATTATAACTCTGACAGTATTAGCATGCGTTAGCATGCATTCTAGCACAGTACCTTAGATGCATCTCCTCCTGTATCACCACCAGCTCCAACAGACATTGAGATTGGAGATTCCCTTGGTGTATCACGTATGCTAGATGAGGAATGCTGCAGTGAATGGGAGCCCGTACTACTGCTACTACTGGCTCCAAGCTGAAACATAGAAAGAGATAGATTTTGGATATTTTATTTTTGTTCTCACAAATAAACAAAAGTTTGTTATTTATTCAACATCAAATCTGGCCTTCCATGTAACCCTGTGATGTACAACAAATAAATATTTTAAAAATTAAATACAAACGAAGGAACATTTTACAAATAAACAACAAAATCAACAACATTACTACAAAATAAATCACAGCAACGAAAATATAAAAGTTAATGACATAAAACACCTACTCTTTCATATTTGATATTTTCAGACATATTTCAAACTTTCCATATGCATTTAGTGTTTCCAACAAAGATTTAAACTGGGGAATTCCCAAAGACAAGGCATGCAAGATTTTATTTTATTTATTATTTATTCGGCAATTCACAAAAAATATAACAATGTAAATATAAGTAAACAAACATTAAGAGAATGCCAATTATAAATGCACAATCTTTCTGGAGGTCCTCTGAGGCTGCCGGGGAAGAGGAAAGCAAACTAAATCACTGTAACCGTAATGGTCCCTCTTCCCGACCAACTGGTGCACCCAGAAGACCTGCAAAATATAGCATGAAGGTAATTAAAATGTATAACAATTCATAAACAAACCAGCTAACAAAAACAAAGCATGAGGAGGAAATCATATTAATATGTATGATGACACTAGTTCATGAGACGATACTGAACATTAACATGAGGAATTAAGTCTGGCTTAAAAACTATTGCATAAAATGTCTAGTAGGTAAACTGAAACCATGAAGTATAAAACTGAGAAAAGAACAAAATGTGTGAGAGCATGTAGTAGCGCACTGACAAGAATGTCTAAAATCATACAGATTGACTGGTATATAAAAGTTACAAAAACATGGTAAAGATACATGCAACACAACATAATCAATCTTCTGAGATATGCACCAATAAAACATTTCATTGACATGATTGTTACCAAGTGATAAGTGAGAGTAAGTTGGCATAGATACCTGAACATTGCTATTGTTGTTACTGCTAGAAGCCATAGACTTGATAGCTTGTGTAGCTGAATTGGGTTGCTGGTGAATGGGAGTCACAGTCACATGCATCTTCTCAACTCGCAGCTAGAAAATAAAACAAATATAATAAAATAGAATAAATCAAAGACATATGAACTGCTAGGCAGAGAATTCCTCTTACAAGCTATTTGTTTAGCATTATAGAGAAAACATTTGGTCTATGTCCCAAGTCCCAACCATTAAAATAATCCCTTATTATTTACGTGGTGAAGTTTATTCCCATGGCATAGATTTAGCTTCAAACTAATAATAAGAAAAAGTAAGAGAGTTATAGATGAAGTTTAATACTGGTCATGCGATTACATTGTGAAAAAAACTATCTTGAAATTATCAGGAAAAATTGATAATGTATGTAGTACATAGGAAAAAATTTACCCTGTGAAGTTTTTGAATTATCAAAATGAAATGAAAAGTCACTAGAAATAGATAGAAAGGACTACATACGAATGTTTGGTCCCATTTCTTGTCGTATTCCAAATATGTCCTCATTTTACTAGCAATCCTTTTCAGGTGGCATTCCTGCTATGATATTCTTCTAAATTGACAAACATGTACAAAGAAAGATGAAGCTCACAATTTTTTGTTCATCTTGACCAGAATTCAACTTTCTCTTTAATGTCTTGTGGATTTCATTAACGAAGATTGTTCACGAACTTGGTGTCGCAGAAGGGGTTAAGCACTATAACATGTAGATGAAATTTTCATTTCATATCTTTTTATACAACACTGACAGCTGCAGGAGCTAAAATGTAAATACTTCTGTCTTGGTGGCCATACATCATTGTAAACAATACTTCTTTGCTCATTAGAACTCTTTTTGGATGTAGGTTGTGAAAGATAATTCCTCATAGTGTTTTATATCCAATCTTTACCCTCTCTTGTTCCTGCAAAGCCTTCTGATGAAGTTCTCTAAGTTTTGTCAGATCACCCTCTTGCTTTGATGACAGCTGACCCAGCTTCTCCATAATCTAAACAAAATAAAGAGAAAAATTACAAGAATAAGCTATGACAAAGTTATGGACCAGCCAAAGGCTGTTCCATGAGTCTATATAATCTCATCTTAGTTCTAAATGGTTCAATTTATTTCTTTATATTCTACCTTTTTAAGAACTCCTTTACAAGATTAGGTTGAACTTACACTATTATTCTGTAACCTTGTTCACCTATCAAAGCTGTCCAAAGTCAAATAAAATAACCAAACAAGCAAGCAGGCGACAGTGGAAATTCAGGGAATGGATCAGGGTCCTGTTTCATAAAACGTGTCATCAATAACAAGTGTCACAACTCACAAATGTCGCATTTCTAAAACTAATTTTCTCACAGCCAATCAAATGCAACAATTTGAGTAGCTTATATCAGTTCTTGTAATTAGTTATCAACAAAAACAGGTGTTATGAAATGGGGACCAGAAGGGTGTTTCACAAAAGCCTTTTTTCAATGACAAATGACAAATATCAGTGACAAATCTGCTGATTACCAATCACAAGCAAGGATTTCTGTAGCTTATAACAAAAACTGTCATTTGTCACTGATGACAAGTTTTATGAAATGGGGACCTGAATTAATTAACTTGATAACATGCTCACATTGATCTGAGTTTCAATGGCCTTGATGGTTTCTTGGAGAGTCTTGCATGGTACAGCTGGTTTAGGAGCTCCTCCTCCTCCTAGAATCACTGAACCTGATGTGATAGGAACCAAGGGTGGCACTGACTGTGTGCTCGATGTTTGAGGATTCATTCTGAAGACCTGCAGAGAAAAGATAATGAGAGGAGACATTATCACTATAGTTTCGTTTTATCTTTATTTAATACAGAGCCTGTATGAACCAAGCCCCCCCCCCCCCCCCCCCCCTCTTCTTCCTGAGGCTACACCAATCACATTTCCTTGCTTTTTCTCGACTACGAGTATGATACGTCCGACTGAAATTATGGTTTTGTTTTCTCTTTTTTTAATAAAGGTCCCGGGCCACCCCACTCAGTATTATTTATGCATATGCATGTTTCCTCCTTTTGAAAACACCCCCCTAAGTCCGTTGTGTAAAGTCACTACATGCCAGATTTTTGTGTACTACGAGCCGGACTTTGGTGCGTGAAAAGTACCCCTTTACCGAACATTTTGGGAACACGCATGGTATCCCTCCGTTCACAGAGGCTGGCCCCCACCCCCCGCCCCCCCCCCCCCACCAACACAATAATAACATAGTAATAAGGAATAACACCATTCTACTCTAGCTCTGTAATCAAGACTGCTAATCAGACCATTCCGTTTTTATTTAATACATTTTTGATATGCTCAAAGTCAAAAGTCAAATTGGCAACTATTATCTTCCGTCTCAGATCCTCACTACGTTTGAAACCCACCGTTGGTATGCACTTGTATTGCATATTGTGCAGCGGTTTGCAGTGAAATCTGTGAAAAAGTGTATAGATCTAGACTTCTAAGTTCTAGACCTTCTATTAAAAGTATTATTATTAATATTGTCTTTGTTTTTACTTCTACTTTAGGAAAAATAGTCAAAAAAAGAAAAGAAATTGACACAGAAAACAGACAAAGAAACATAACGACTTTTAATCATGACCAATATTTGAACAATTGTTGAAGATTTGTTTCAATATAGCGATAGTCTAGTCATGATCTGATCTCTGACCCGTTCAATTTCAATTCAATTTTTCAATTTCAATTTATTTGCTCATAAAAATCCAGAAAACACATGCGAACATTCATAAATCAACATAGACTAGTCTAATAGATCTAGTATACTAAGGGTAAAATTCACAAGAAAAATTAATAACAAAGTATACATTGGATTAAGTATGAGAGGGACAGCAAGAAAGGAACAAGCCTTGTGATTAGCTGACCCTGTAACATAATACATTAAAGACGCTACAAAAATAAAAAATCACTTACTACAACATAAAGGGGTAGGTCTTAGACCGAAAGCTTCAGTCCCTATAATCATCGGTTGTTCCACTGAGACTACGTCTGGCTCCACTAGACCTCGGTTATAGGGACTGAATGACTGCCTATACCAGCCTGTGTTGAAGATATTCGGCTAGATTTTAGCCGTTAGGCCCCTCCCACAAACATGACAAACTTGCCACGGCCGTATTGTTATGCCCCCAAAATCCCCCGAAATGTCATTTTACCTCGTGAATATCCAATTTTGAATTAGGCCTAGGCTATAATACATCGGTTCCACTTACTAACTTGATTGATATAATCCGTTTAATGGTCCCTTTTAAGGAAATTATGGGTCAAAATCGACCTCCATGTTGAAAATCTTGCAAGCCGTTTTAAACTCTCGCTGCCGTCAATCTCATCCCTTCTAGTCTACGCCGAAGGCAAAATGATTATGAAGGAAAAACTGTGCGCCATCTACACGTTCGTAATGGCGTTATCACAGTTTTTTCCTTCATAATCATTTTGCCTTCGGCGTAGACTAGAAGGGATGAGATTGACGGCAGCGAGAGTTTAAAACGGCTTGCAAGATTTTCAACATGGAGGTCGATTTTGACCCATAATTTCCTTAAAAGGGACCATTAAACGGATTATATCAATCAAGTTAGTAAGTGGAACCGATGTATTATAGCCTAGGCCTAATTCAAAATTGGATATTCACGAGGTAAAATGACATTTCGGGGGATTTTGGGGGCATAACAATACGGCCGTGGCAAGTTTGTCATGTTTGTGGGAGGGGCCTAACGGCTAAAATCTAGCCGAATATCTTCAACACAGGCTGGTATAGGCAGTCATTCAGTCCCTATAACCGAGGTCTAGTGGAGCCAGACGTAGTCTCAGTGGAACAACCGATGATTATAGGGACTGAAGCTTTCGGTCTAGGTAGGTCTATGCCTATAGAGTAAAGTACCCGGTTTTCGGCCACTTAAGACAAAATCCTATTTATTGGACTCTTTAATTCCTATTTATTATCATTTCTTGTTCAAATCATGAAGCAAATATTATTATTATTTAAACAAAAAAAGAATCCCCAAAAAAAATCACGAATTGCCATGACAATATTCATTTCAATTTTCACTGTTTTGGAGCCGGTTATCGGCCGAGCGTTTCAGTTTACGGCCGCATGTACAAAGTCAATAGGAAGCGCTCGCGCGCGCCGTGCGTTTCTGCGCTGATGTATAGCACAAGCGGGCGGAGCAGGTATCCCACGCCGGAGCTCCCGGGTGCTCGCCTGGCCGAATACAGGCACAGCAGTGATCGGAAGTTGGAATCTGAATTAGACGGACATATCGTGTGTGCGTCGCGGTGTGCGGCTGCATTGATTTAATACATGCGATGAGATACTTTTGAGCTTGCGACCAGCACAAAATCGGGCTCTATATCTGAAAAATACTTGAAATAAAGCTCATTTTATGGTACCCATATTTCTTACATACACGCGTAAGAAACTCGATTTTTCAGATTTGGGTAGCGGGACCGCCGATTACATCGCTAAAATGTGATATTTTAGGATATATTTTTCATTGCAAATGTGGTTCTTCAGTGACACTGGCATGGTATGGTATGTGTGGGATATGTGTTATGCTATTATGCGATGTATTTTAAAGTGATTTTACCATGTATCCAACCAATTGGCCGAAAACCGGAGCTGACCGATTACCGGGTACTTTACTCTACATTTAAACAAACAAACTTGGTGAATACCTGTCTAGATTTCTACTTTAAAACATTTAACGAAACTGCTTGTTTAATATCTGAAGAAAGAGAGTTCCAGATTTGGGGTCCTTAAAATAATATTGAGTTTTTAAAAGATGAGAGCCTCGGTTTGGGTAAATGAAAATCATTAGCATTTCTTGTATTGTATCCATGTACTTGTCTACCCCGATAGTAGCGATGCCTCCCGCCCAAAGGCCGGGCGTGGGGGTCGGGCGGCATCAAGGTCTGACGAGTCCGACATGTCGGACAGGTTAAGCCTCGAGTCTAAAGATTGGAAGTTTAGCAGTACAGTACTTGACCAACATGAAAATAGCAGATCTACATGCAACTGTTATTCTAGAACTTACCAAAAAACACAGGCAAATTGGAAAAAGATGGCCAAAAGTTGACTACAAGAAACTAAAGCGAATGATTACCAGCACCTTCTTGAAAGTTGAACTGGAGAAAATACTGCGAGGGAAACCTTAACTGAAGTTGCGGGCTGGTTTTGGATCTTCGTTTTACATGCACACTGTACCGTAATTCTACTTTTCAAATCATGTCCACACTGTCGTGTGTTTCTGTCGGGGCATGTCATCCGATCAGCGTAAAACCAACAAAATACAGACAAATAAAGAAAGTGAGAAGAGGAGGGGAAATATATGGTACTGCAAATGTATTGTTTCATAATAATCTGTAAGAGTCCAGCTCCAAAGAATTATTTCTGAAAATGTGATCCCTTTTTCGGCATGTCTCTCTCTCTCTCTCTCTTTTATTTTCTCTGTTGTATATAACTACCGGTAAGAAATTTTAAAATTTACCTTGCTATATGTTATGATAAATGATTCTCTTCGTGGTTGAGCAGACTGCCTAGCTGATCGAGCAACAGATGATGATGATGATAATAATTAAAATAATAATAATTAAAATAACAATAATTCCAATATGAAGTACGGGCTTGTGATAATAATAATGATAATAATAATAATAATAATGATGATGATGATTGAAAAATTTTGGCCTGCAAATGGGACATATAGTGTACATGTCCCATTTGCAGGCCAAAAAATGAAAAGGTTAAATTCCAACAGCATTTGAAAGATAATACTAATTTAGAACTTCCCTCAATAAAAGCTAGGGGGCTTGAAAATGTCTTACAGTGGGAAAATAACGACTATTAAGTAATAGTCTGATTTTCAGACCATTGTACCGAATGGTCTTACGTTTTATGCTGCGCAAAGATTCAATCAGTTTAATTTTGGCCATTACAAGAAATGGGTTATTGATGTAGACAAATGCTCATGTACCCTTTACAACTCATTTTATGTATGCTATTACCGAAGAAGAAAAGCGAGTCAGTCACTCAATAGTGTCTGACAGTGAAGTCTAGCAAATGAACGGGTTTCCTTGCAAAATTTGAATATTAGGACACTGCTAATATAACGTTTAAATTGCACAGACATAGGACATACATGACATATATAATTCCTGCAAAGTTCTACAGAATTTGATGTTGGCTGCAAAAGGGACATATCATCTTTAACTTGGCTCTAAGTATATAGCATGCGACCCTCCCCAGTGGCGGATCCAGGGGGAGCACAGGGGACATGCCCCCCCCCCCCCCGACCCCAAAAAACTGTTGAAATCAGCCCCAAATTCGCCAATTTTGTACTGGCAAACAGGCACGTGCCCCCCCCCCCCCCCGGTCAAAAAAAAATACGCACCCCCCAATTGTGATTCTCACTGGAATTTATAATGCAAACAATTAAATTTAAAAGATTCTGAGGTTTGTTCAACTTTGTTGAATATTCTCCCTTATATTATCTTTCTTCAGAGTCTCTTCATTTGTTGTGCCCTGAATACATGTACTGCGTAAATACAGTTTTTTAAAGGATTTAACATTTCTACAAATTCTCTCTCTCTCTCTCTCTCTCTCTCTCTCTCTCCTCGAGTGCTCTATAGCATCAGGTGCATCAAGGGGCTCACGAAAATAATTTCCAAGCTTTGGCAAAATTTTGGCAGATACCCCTCCCCCCGGGCCTCCGGTGGTGAGATGAAACGTTGATTCATTGTATTTTTGCCAAAGGGTCAGTTATAGCCCGTGCAATAGGATACCAGGGAGGTGTTTTAACTCTCATACCCCTGGTTATAAGCAGCCCTAAATGCAAGAGGAGCCTCGATCCTATATTGAGGTTTGCCCAAAAGCCCCAAATGATATGACTTTCCACTTTCTAAAATGTTGAACTTTAAGAACAAAAGGGATCAAAATATTTTTGAGCACCTCAGTTTGCATGTGAGTGCCACATAATAAAGCAATGGTGCCTATATAGCCCCATTTCGATCACCAAATGCATTGTGTTTTGCACATACACATTGTTTTTCTAGTTGAAGGTCAGTCCCCAGACGTAAATAATCATGATTGATACACGTCGATCTGTAATAACTCAATTACACATGACGCAAGATTATTATGCTTTTATAAAGAATAAAGAATAAAACTGATTTCCCTTGCAACAAGAATATATTTTTGACAAACCGAAGGCGAACGATCGCCGGATATTGGGATAACTTCTCGGTATTTAGAGATCTATAACAGCTGCATTTTTCTGTCGGATATACCACTACTAGTGATTTACACATTTTACTGAAATTACATGATTTTCTGGGTTAGTTTCGCACTTTAGCCCACAGTCAGAGGCGGCATTCTTGGTTGGGGGGGGGGGGGGGGGGGGAAACACTGTGTCCCCACTTTTTCAGGTTCCCCTAAAGTACAGTGCCCCCTTATCCTTTGTACATGTCCTTTTCCCTTCCGAAAGTGCCTATTTTTCAAGGCATCTAAGAGCCCTTATGATTGAAATATAGAGCTTGCTTGCGCGTTTATAGATGTTTTAATTATAATTTTACTCATATTACATAAAAGAACTTATCAGTCTTTCTTTATTAGATTGTGCTTAATATTCATCATGTAATTTTTCAAATGGGACCTTATAGTTTTTGCTCGCTTGCTCGAAAGTCGATATTCAGTCCATCACACCCAATTGCGAAGTACGTTGTTCCACGTAAAGAAATAAACAAATATTGATGTCATTCGTGGTAGTGTGATTCACAACCTTGACGAAGGGGTAGGCCTATATATATACATGTCTAAAAATGGTTTTATTATTATTGTTGATGTATCCCTTTGTATAGGTGCCCCTTTTTTCAGAAATCCGGCCATTGTTGCGATCATAGGCGCCAGCAGTGGGGGCAGGGGACTCGCCCCCCCCCCTCCCAACGAAACAGTGTGTGTGTGTAGGGAGGGGGGTGTCAAAACGTATTTTCATCCCCCCCCCCGAAAAAAAATCAGCAGTATAAAGCAGCTTCATTCTTTAGAACGTACGCTCTCAAAATACTCACAATGTCCATGTTTTCTGTAATAACTGTGTTTATAAAAGAATAATGAATACATAAAATGACCATTTCATCTAAGATGAGGGATTTTAGATCTAGAAATCATGAGGGGGAAAAAGTGTGGCGAGCTGTCCGAAAAGGCACCCCACCCTGGACAACTCGACCGGGGCGAGATGTCCAGGGTATTGTGTCGAGTTGTCCAGGGGCGAGCTGTCTTTGTGGCGAGTTGTCTGGAATTCAGGATTACAGGCAACAATAATCTAGCTCCTAGCTTCATTATTATCGAACACATTGGTTTATAAATGTAGATTATTAATTAATATTTCCGCAAAATTTGTATTTATAATTTTTATAAAAATAAAAATCAAGTAATTAATTTATTTTTGTCCTTTAAAATTATATTTTTTCTTTATTATGTTCCTGATAAATTTCTATTTTTTAAAAATACATGAACGAGGATAACACTCTCCAAAATGGCAGCCACCTGTGATCAAGTAAGTTTAATTGTTTCTCATTTTTTGTTGGATAGACGTCGTTATTCCATATTTGATGTATCGAATATATATTGATGTATAATTTCTAAAACACGAAACCTTCGGCGCTAGTGAAAGTTTCGCGCCGGGCATGTTCATTCCGTCATACGCAAGTTGGGAGAACTAACAACAACAACAAACATGACAAAGGCTGATCGCGCACCCGATGTTCTGTTGTGTGCTAAAATCCTTCCCATAGAGATTGCACGCATCCCTATGCAGTCTACGTGCATTGCGCGATCATGCAAAATAAGTCAATAATTTTATGAACAAATTGAAATTCAAACCTTTATCGCTCGTGATTCTGAAGGTGAAACTCAATAAATGAGGTGTCATAGATCTACTCATAATTATGAAAGAGCAGGTTTTTCTCCATATTCCCCAAACAGTAGGGGCGCTGGTCCGAGAATAAGGATCGTCTTCATAAACACAGACCCATGCGTCCTCAAAAATAAGGACCGTCTGCATTTTTGCAGACGTTTCATATTTTTGATTGGCACATTGGCGATGCAAAAAACGGATTCTGCAATGATTTTCTTGATGCATTTTACATTGACATTGTACAGAGACTTTCACATTATAAGCAGTAAATCCTTGGGAAGACGGACAACCCATAAAAGTAGACGGTGAACTAGGGTTATTTTCCCCCGGGGAATCCATTTTTGGCATCGCCAGCGGGCAGTTTTGTAACATGAAACCCCCATAGCGCCGATGAAAAAAAACGTCCTCGAAAATGCAGACAACCCTTATTTATGAGGACGCATTTTGTCCTCGTTTTTGAGGATATCCTTGTTTAAGAGGACGATCCTCATTCTCAGACCAGCGCCCCTACTGCCAAAGGCAAAGCCAAAGGCAAATTCTAAAAATATCTTGGTCAAAACAGCGATTGAAAAGTTGTTTGCATTCCTACTCCTACTTCCTAGCCAGAATTTTCTGTCTCTTTCGTTAGTTAGCCTCTGATTTGGGAAGGGTCGGCTAGCTCCTCTCTTTAGTAGGCAAATTCATGCAAAAAAATATATTCAAAAAACTGACTTGAAAACACATCATAGATCTACAATTAGTCTGAACCGAGTCAGGAGCAAATTTGAAGAAATTATATTTTTAAATGTTGTAAAACCAAAGATATAAGAAGAAAACTGACCAAGTATCTGTACTAAAAATCGTACATGTAAAATTGGTCGTATACATTCGACAGCTGAAAATGACGCGCACGGTTGCATTACGTGCGTTCTCGAATCCAAAATCATACCTCACACACACACTCTCGCCATACCGCGAATGGTCCGTCGTGGGGAGCTAGCCGGCTGAGAGTTTGCAGCGATACCAACGCAGCCGCGGAGCTCCGCAGAGCGCCATTTTAGCGGGACTCGGAAAGGTTCGCGGTGGGTAGGCAGCGGCCTAGCTTTTTGCCCAAACAACGCTAGATCGGCTGCTGGCAAAATGAAAATAACTACGATCGAGAACATCGTCGGTTTCTTAACTTTTCAGTGAGATAATTCTGAATTCTAATTGAGACTATATAATAAATTAAATCGACAAAGAAACCTCAGTAGAACTCTTATAACTATACAAAAGCTTGTTTATTTCTTCATTTGACATTTTGTTTTCGACCATTTTTTCGTGCGCGAGTCAATGGAAACTATGTATTACCAAACTTTCAACACGCAAGGAACGGGGAACACTCGCGGACCTCGTAACAAATTCGTTGCAAAAAAAAATTCAAGGGTGATTTTGAAGCAGTGTAGAATATTGGCGCTGCAATGCGCAGAAATATACTTGAAAGAAACTTAATAAATCATACCTTAATTTTCAGAAAATCGTATTTGTATTAGTGTACCTAGATCTAGATGTGACTTGTTTATAACTCAGATTTTATGAAGATTTGTCGGGAAAAAATGTCATTTTTTTCCGTTTGGTGGTCATTTCTAGGCTAATATTTCAAAAGTTGCATCAGTAATGGGCCCGATGTTTCTCTTATCGTACTCGCATGTTATTTCTACATAGATTAAACATAGGATGGTTAAGGGTAAGACCAGATAACATTATAAAAAAGATATATCCTTCCACCCTCCCATATCCAAGTTTTGGGCTGATTATTGCCGACCCACCGCAGCAAGGCCATTCAGATTTTCGTACGAGCGCGAAGCGCCCTCTAGTGCCCCATGAATGTGCCTATCTTTAGAGCCAGAACTTGCAGAAGCCGACCATAGCCATAGGCGTAAGTGCTCACGTTCGGTGTAACGTTTCTGTACACCAAACTTGGCCAAACTAATAATGCCTTATTTTGATATTTTACCGGATGCATAAAATGATAGATAGAATCTATCTGATTTATTTTAATTTGTAAATTAGGCCTAGATCTAGCCTAGGCTATAGACCCTAATACATGTACACTGATTCCACTTAACAACTTGACTGAATAAATCTGTTTAATGGTCCATTTTCAGGAAATTATGGGTCAAAATCGACATCCATGTTGAAAATATTGCAGCCGTAGTTTAAACTATCGCTGCGCATGACGTCATCTAAATTTCATCCCTTCTAGTCTACGTGCAAGGCAAAAGGATTATGAAGGAAAAACTGTGATCACGTCATTACGAACTCGTCAGCACTCTTGCATTGCATGTGAGGCTGCAAACATTGTCATTGAATGAGACCAAGATGCTAGGATCTGGATTATCTTGCCATCTGTTGATTATGAATTTATTGATTTGTTTCAATATTAATAAAAGGCATCACAGACAATACTTGTGATATTTTGAGTAATCCCAACAGATAATGCTATTCATTGTAAGACATATTGTATTTTGTTTGTTTTCATATAGGCCAAGGATGTTCCATCCAGTTCCTCAAGCAAACCTGAGGGGTCAGCATCGGGGTCAGGGGTCAAGTCAGGGTTCAAGTCAGAGGCAATGAAAAAGTTTGATCGAATGAACAGACTCAAGAACCTTCATCTCAAAAGGGTGAGATTCAATATCACATTCAATATCTGCAGTATTCACATAAATTATTAACATTATTTATTTCAATTATGTACACAAATATACATTTATATGTAGGGCAAACATCTCAAGTACCTGTAGATTGCTTCACATGACCTGTGTCATCATTGCCATGAAGAAAACATGCTAGGCTAAGATTCTAAAGAAGGGGAAAAAAATTCTTTTGACAGAGACCCATTAAATTAATGAAGATAACATTTTAATGGCAGGATTTTTATATTCATTTATATCACCTTATTTGTATCATTATTTTTGAAATAAAAGGTTTGTTGTAAAATGTTTATTACATACATATAATAGTATATTCCATTTTAACTACCCTGGAGGATACAAACTGTTCATTTTCATTTCTACTTAGCCAGCCATATTGATTGTACTTAGAACAAAAATCTAGCTCTGACCTCAGTACATGTCACATGTAATTTTGTGGATGTTAAAACATGAAGACACTTTCAATAACTTTTTCCACTGTCTTGCCTTAATACAATTTTGATTTATTGATCGTTCTAAGAATGAAGCCAGAAAGCTGAACCATGTAGAGCTTGTTGAGGAGGACAGAAGAAACAAACTTCCTGCGAACCATGAAGCACAGAAGAGAAGGAATGAATGGATTCTACAAGATGAAGAAGAGAGAAAGGTAAATGTTCTGTATAGTTAGCATCACCTGTGCCTAGGAGGGTACAAGCAAACATACTATCTGTGATCCTCATGTCCCTCCTCTCAGTTATAACTTTTATTTAGAACAGTCTTTATCAAATGCTGCCATGCTACTTTGGAATCCATTTCAACTATCTTCACATTATATGAAGGAAACAACCGCTGTCACATTAACGTCCTTCTTATTAAGTCAAGTAATATTTTGATTGTATTGTGTAAGATACAGCTCTACCATATATACCTTCTATAGTTAAAAAAAACGCTTCATCAGGACTTGTATACTCTCTGTCGATGATAATATTTTGGCTTTATAACAGAGATATATGTCTTTATCTTGTGTATAAAATGAGTGGCATAAGACATTCATTTCTACTAGAACATGTCAATCCAGGATGTAATAAAAGATGTTAATGATGTGATGCATTAATGTCAACATGGCATTGTATTTCCCCAGTTTGAGTTAAACATTTAATCACAGATTCTATTCTGGTCACATTTTATTGTCTTTAGTACCAGTATGAGCTTTTTATTTAAATCTTCTAATGCCTTTGTTGGTACTTGAAGAAATTTCAAGGGCAAGTATCAAGCTTGATCATACATAAGTCTTTTTTTCTTTTTTCCTACCCTAGCAAGCCGAAGCTCGAGGAGAAGACTATGAGAGAGTGAAGATGCTGAACATGTCAGCTGAGGAGGCGGAGAGGTTTGAGAGGAAGAGAAAGAAGAAGAATCCTGACCAAGGATTTGCAGGTAAATCACATTATTTCATTGTTTGGCTAGTCAGTCACTGTCACCTTTCCTGTTTGTTTCTCACTCTATCTCTGTCTCTCTCTCTTCTCTCTCTCCCTCCCCCTCTCCCCCCCCCCCTCTCTTTCTCTCCCTCTCTCTCTCCCCCTCTCTCCCCCTCTCTCCCCTAACTTTCTGTCTTTCTCTCTCTCTCCCCCTCTCTTTCTCTCTGTCTGTCTGTTTATCTATCTTTCTATCTCCCCTCTCTTTCTCTGACGTATAATACATTTTCTGTCACTTTGTCTCTCTATCTTGTTTTCCTAATCTGACTCCTTCATCTTACTGGTGCCTTCTGAGACACCTTTCGCAATCACTGATGATAATTCATTTTAGTGCTGTAGTCAAACGTTTAACCGTCCGGTATCCGACCGTTCATGGCTCTCTCCGTTTTCAATTGGACGGTTTTGTTTTCCTGTTTTTTTTATATTTAAAAAAAAAAAAATTATAAATAAATTGTTTAACCGAAAACCGTCCGGTTTTGACTGGCGGTTACCCGTAAACGGAATTGGAGATATCCGTGATGTTACAACACTAATTCATTTTCTGTAGCAATCAGTTTGCTTGATCTTTAGCATATCATTTTGCAATTGTGTTAGTGCACCCTTTCTTTGTATCTTCTGCAAGAAGCCAGAATTATGCTTAGTCTTGTACTTAAACCTGTAGAGCTGTAGCCCTTCTGGCTCTGTACGGAGCCCTGGAACCAAACAGTTACAACTAATTGTATCGTCCTAAGATCTCTTCATATTAATCATATCTCCTTTAATCAATCGTAACTTTATATTAATAGTAAATTAGGATCAATTTGATATTACAGGTACATACAATACATGGTAAGGTACAATTAATTGCTGCAGGATTGTAGATGCAATAGATTTTCATGATTGATTGTAACTTGAAATCTTCTTTCGTACCAGACTATGAGCAGGCGACGTTCCGTCAGTACCAGCGTCTAACGAAGCAGATGAAACCAGACCTTGATGGGTATGAGAGACAGAAGGAGAAGCTAGGAGATGATATCTACCCTGATCAAGATACTCTCACTCAGGTGGACTTCAAGGATACAGAGGAAGGTATCAATAGGATGGTCGAAGACCTCGACAAACAGTGAGTCTGCCACAATTCTTTCACACATATTTTTACAAGTTTTATCTTTTTTAATGGACTTGTTGGAGAAAGAGACCTGGGGGGTGTTTCACAAAGATCCTAAGTTGAACTTATCTCTAAGTTGGACTTAACAATTATGGAAATATTTTGTAAAAGTTATTTTAAAAGGCATAAAATGTTGATTCAAATCATACATATTTTTTATTATCAAGAAGATTTCATGTTCTTGATGTTGAATTTATAAAAAGTCTAAATTACTACAATTTTCACTTTTGAATATATTTTATTTCAAGGCTACAAATGGCTCTCCATAATTTTGAAGTCCAACTAAGAGTTAAGTTCGACTTAGGATCTTGGTGAAACACCCCCCTGGGGAGTGTTTCACAAAGACTAAGATCGAAAGTGGCATGAAAGGCCTGCCATAGTTAAGTCAATCTTAAAGTCGATCTTAGTCTTTGTGAAACACCCCCCAGGAAAGGAAGAAATTGAAGTAAGGTAAATAGAAAGAAACAAATAAAAGATGAAGAAATGAAGAGAAGAACAGGAGTGATGACAGAGAGAAAGAGGGGATGAATGTGATATGAGATAAAGGAGAATGTAATTTTTTCAGGGATTCCATTTAATATTATACAACTCGCTCCCAGATCCTAATCAAATGATTGGTCATGCGCGGTCACGTGTGATTCATTTACTGAGCCTATTGCACTCAAAAGCGTGCAATATTTTCCTGTCCTATTGCACGCTTTTTCAGTGCGCAGTAGTGCGCTTAGAGGTTAGGGCGCTTAATACTGCATGTGCATGGGCCTATTCTTGCGCAGCACTATGCGTAAATGGGTATAGAGGTAAGTGTGCTCACTATATCTATGTGTGCGCCTTAAATTAAGCCTTATTAAACTTGAGATGTATTTGTCAGCCTAGCCGTACTGTCACGAAACAATCTTGAATGAATTCTTTTTACATCAAATAATAAGGATCTAGGAGTTTCATTGTATAAAATAAATGATGCATGTTTTCATTCGTTCATTATATGATCTATCCACTCTCGTTGATGCTGTGTGTATCCAGCGCACTCAGCCTAACGGCTTCGTGCGATAGATACACACAGCCCCAACTCGAGTGCAGATAGATCGTATAATGAACTCATGTGCATGCATCATTTGTATAATGTTGCATTTTGGAGTTGGATATATTAGAATCTTTAACAGAATTTTCATGAATCAAAATACTTCTCACAGACATTTTGAAAGGCCTTGATACCGGGCATTTACATGACAGTGGACTTAATTTATTTTCACCTTGTTTTTCTCCTTAGGATTGAGAAGAGAAACAAGTACAGTAGGAGACGGGCATTCAACGAGGAGGATGATGTGGATTACATTAATGAGCGTAACATGAGATTCAACAAGAAGATTGAACGCTTCTATGGCAAGTACACGGCAGAGATCAAACAGAATCTGGAGAGGGGAACAGCTGTATAGTGACAAGACAAAACAGCTTCAGATTTTCAGCACTACAAATGGACTCGAGGAAAGAAGCCTTTTAAATGTCTGTAGGTTTCCCATGATGATATTTAGACAGACTTCATTTATCATAAACATCAGCAAAGTAGTAAAATCTGCTCTTTCTCGTATTGTCAATCGCCTGTGAGAATTCACTCGACAGGGTCCACCATGTGTAGTTCACCTTGAACCATCACGGCAAACAGCTACTATGGTAACTGATGGAAATGGATGTAAGCTGTAAAAGGCTGTCTCTGGGACTTGGGATACTGGGTTCGTTAATTATTTTTATGATTGAGGATTAACACCTGGCCCAATTTTACCATTAGAAAGTTGCGATTGATCCAATTTAATGGCAAGACAATACACTTTCCGACGATCTGCCACTTATTGATAATTCAGATCATTTGCAAGTTTTGCAACTCGCTAAAAGACAGGCCCTGGAGTCCATGAACGTGTATGGTAAGTGGTAGGGCAGGTTGTAAGACACATATCTGTGTTAAGTGTAAAGCAGTCTATGAATATACCTGAATGAGAAAAGCTGTATCACAGAGCAAGTATAAGACTGGAGACCACAAATATATCATCTGCTGGAAGAAAGAAGGCTGTTTACTGGTGCTCAGTGTATAGTGTATAGCAGAACTGAGGACCATAATTATAGAAATCAAGGAAGATCTATTTTTAAACTGTCGCATGACTTTAGATGATTATGAAAGCACTTCTAAAGCAAATAAAGATAGTAACGTCTCTGCAGTTATCCAGATAGATTTGATGAACTTCACAACAACATTCTCACATTATATAGATGAACATTCATGTTTTTGTGTCGGGTTAATACATTGTGTAAATAAGAGGAATCAAGATGACACTATATAATGCTATATTACTTTTACCTGCAGTATCATTTTATTTCCTTGTGTGTTTTCATTTTTTTGATGTTCCATCTCGTTTAACTTAAAACTGTTCTTTGATCAATTGAGAAGGTAAAAATCAACTTTTATAATGACTCATGAATTCCAGAAAGTATGATTTTCAGTATAAATGCAGTGACCTTTTTGAATTTATTGTTATTGGTTTTGTTTTTTCTAAATAATGGAGAAATTGATGCTAATACAACCATCCCAATTTGCTGTCAAAATCATTTTGATTATCGTATACAACTATTATTGGGGTTATTTGGTTGGTTACTATTATTAGTAAGCAAATAACTACCGTTGGTGAAGGGGATGGGACAAACTATCACTTCCGAGGCGATCTGGATGTAGCTATCTTTCCGAAGCGAAGCTGAGGAAAGATAGCGTAAACATTTTGATCGACAAGTGATAGTTTGCCATTGCCTGAAACCAAAAGGTGATTATTTGCTTTATATTCCACATCTAAAACAATTGAACTACAAAAAGAAAAGGACGTGTATGCATATAAATGTACATAAAAGACACCTAGGCCCAAATTCTCACCAAAAAAGTTAAAAGTTTAACCCAACCCCATGAGGGTACGATGCGCGCATGTGTTTGCTTTAATTGCGCTCATTGGTAATGCGCGCTTAATTACGCCTGTTTAAGTGCGCTTTTGGATAATCTTCAGTGAAAGTGCGTTATCTACACAGTGTAACATACTTTTTGCTTCTCCCATCAATAATGGGCGAACTATCTTTCATCACGTGATTTACTTTTGACCAATCGTAGAGCAAGATTCTTAGTATGTAGAATATAATTTCTATTAACATTCTTTTTGTATAATATCAGAATGTATCTACAAAGAGCTAGAAAGGCAGTAAAATTAGCAATTCCCCTTGGAATGAAACACCCACTGGACCTTTGATGGCAAACTGATGAAACATGAAATTCATCATCTTATGTTTGTGTTTGGATTCTGATTTTTGATCCATAATGAAAGTAGTTGACCATAATTCAGAATTCTTAACATTGTCTGAAAGAGAGGTAGAAATGTTCATAGAGGAGTGTTCAAGGGAGCTGGAACTGAGTTTGTAGGGAACCTGAAGATAAATAGGAAAGTGGTCTTGAAATACTTCATTTTTCTCATCATCTTACATATTATGTACATGTAATACTAGCAGATGTATATACAAACTATACCACATACATTTTTAGTGAAGGAAGAACCATGTTGTAACTAATGTATTACAGAAAAGACATTTGTCACAGAAAATATTTTGTTCATATATCATCATACATATTTTAATTGTTTATGTTATTACTCAAGTGTGTATCATATGTCATTTGTACAAACACCAATAAACGCTTTATGAAATGTATAATGCTGTGTATTGGATACTCAGAAGTATTTTGTCCATTTATTTCTATTAATCATAATTTAATTAATGTGTCACCCCAGATCCTGTTTTGAAATAGGTTTGGGGGAGTAGTTTATCCAGTCAAAGATTAATATACATCGTCGCCTGGGTGGCAGAAGGGCGTTAGCTCAAATTTCTGGTCAAAAATGAAACTTTAAGCACAAGGGCGTTAGCACTAAATCGCCACACAAAAAATGTGGCCGTGTTCTATTATAACATTTCTATTGGTCTTTTATGTTTTAAACCAATTTTCGGGACGGAAAGCAATTTAAATATAAAACAAATCTTTAAATGCGAATAATTTTAAAAGTAACTTTCGAGTTGCTTACCATTCACTAAATTTCTCTTACTTTCTGTGTCTTTCATTCTCTCCATATTATCTCCCCTCCCCCCTCTTTGTCTCTCATCTCCACCCCCTTATTTATTTATTTCCCTCTCTCTCTCTTCTTTTCTTCGCCCCCCCCTCTCTCTCTCTCTCTCTCTCTCTCTCTCCCTCTCTTGCTCTCTCTCTCTCTCTACATGGTATCATGTGTATAAAACAAGTACACAATTTCACAGAAAAAATAATGCTCAGTGCAAATGAAATTAAAGTCCTTTGTACAATCTGACCAGTTATGTCAAAATTTATTTCTGCACATAATCAATTGCTCTCGATACTTATGTACAATCAGCATACCAATATCACTAACCTTCACAAGACTGTACTTTTACAACCGTTCACTGTATTTATTACAAAATTTTGAACAATGACTTTTATATACCGGTATCTGACAAATAACTCTCCCTTCTGTTTTCCTCATATCAAGAAAATGGATAAATTACAAAATGGTTAAGCTAAATGCTGCATACATGTACACATGAAATGCATACACAATGGACAATAATTCCATACAAACAATTTAAAAGCTTTCGTCCAAAAGAATCACAACTTGAATGATTTGAATTCCTTCTTGTATGACTTGATCTGAACACTATTTATTGTCCATGCAAAATTTGAAGAAGAAAAAATACTGATTGTTTCTTGTACTTTAGATTAATATCAACTCAGAGAGTAAATAAAATGAACTGTACATATCTTGCATACAACGCCCATAGATAGAAGTATTCAGAACAATGTTAACAGCTGCTGCTAACAGCATGATCGACAGGTAAATCACTGCAATACTTCATATTATGTGCAATTACTAATATAGCACAGGCATTAATAAGAGAAGTTCTTCATAATTCCTGGTCTGAATGATAAAAATCCCAAGTTAAATGCAGAAAATATACTTATATTAACTGCAATGGATTATTTAAAATTTCCCTAATACAGCAATCAAAATGATTTAAACATTTAGCTTACGGTACATAGAGATCTGTGATGTATGAAAGGAGAAAATCAACAAATCAACGATTTTCCAAACACAATACTGAGTGAACTATCCTATTTCTTCTCTCTCTCTTTTATACATAAACTAGATGGAATTTCGACTGCATGCAGTCGAAAATGATGCCTCCGTCATAGAGCAATTTTACAAACCAAAAGAGAAGAAATTTTTCAAATTCAAGTTCATTTGTAATCCATTAACAGGTTCTCAGAATATCGTGATTACAAGCAATTTCTCATATACATATATGACCCTTTGATCTTTGACCTCATGACCCTAAAATCTACTCAGTTCATTGGCTCTGCAAGATGTCCTGAGTTAAATAGTAATCCATCTGTCAGTTCTAATGAGAATGCGTTCACAAGCTATTTTTGCATACATAATAAGCCCATGACCTTTGACCTTTGACCTTATGAACCAATAATCTACTCAGTTCATTGGCTCTGTAAGATACATAAATGATCTAAGTTTGGCAGGAATCCATCAATCTGTTCTAATGATAATACCATCACAAGCTATTTTTGCATACATAATGTGCACTGTGACCTTTGACCTCATGACCCCAAAATCTAATCAGTTCATCGGCTCTGCAAGTAACATACATGACCTAAGTTTGGCAGAAATCCATCAATCGGTTCTTGAGATAACGCGATCACAAGCTGTTTTTGCATACATAATGAGCCCTGTGACCTTTGACCTTTGACCTAGTGACCCCAAAATCTAATAAGTTCATCGGCTCTGCAAGATACATACATGACCAAAGTTTGGCAGGAATCTATCAATCGGTTCTTCAGATAACGCGATCACGAGATCGGGACGTACATACGTACAGACGTACGTACGTACGTACGGACGGACAACCCGAAAACATAATGCCTCCGGCTACTTCGTAACGGAGGCATAAAAAAGGGGTGAGTGGCTAAGCAGTACTTAAAGGGGGTGTAGCATGACAAATACTGGTTAACACCATCTACGACTTCTGTTGGACAACTGCACATAAATGAATGGACCTGATTGATGGTCAGCGCGCACTAGCGTACGCGAAACAGAAATAAGTTAGTCGTATTATACCAGATTGGCCCACGAGTCAGGCCACAGGAAAGACACATAGTCTCGTCATGCTACACCCCTTTTAACTCTTGATTTATCTGCTCTTCCAAAATTCTCAAGAAAAGGGGTTATCTGTAATTTCATGATCTTCAGTTTAGAACTTGGGTCCTGCTTGTTGCATCTCTAGTTTGGTAATCTGTGTGCTGAGCATCTCTCTATCAAACATGAGATCAGAGTAGCGTTGTTGGAGCTCCCTCTCTCGGTCACTCTGACGCTTCACATCTTCTCTCAACGACTGAAAAGCAAACCACAGAAATCAGTCAGTTATAATCATATGTTTTTGCTATGTTTGCTTGTTTCACTTTGTATATCATTTTATGTTAAAGGGGCACGTTCCCGCCAGTGTAGTTATCGCTGCTCTAGTCATCGCCATCTTGGTTCCGAAGATCGACTTCTAATTTGCATACAGCTGTCAAGCCAGCTGGTCGCTGCCGATCGTGACGTCACGAAAGCAGCCGTATCTTAGAGCCGAACTGCGATTGGTATTACTTCGGCACATGTATGCGCTAATCGGCATTGTGCGGGCATTCGGAACATGCCATCTGTGTAAGAGCCGTATTCTGTTGGTGTCAATAGGCAGCTAGCACCGTCCGCCAACGGGTACGTATTTTGAACGCCCTCTGGAATACGGGGAACATGCCTTTTAAGGCCTTCTTGCCCACCTATTATTATTGTTACGTCCATTGCAACCACTTTAATCAAATGTTAGTTTTATTTAGGGGAACCTATAATCTACAAGCTGAGCTTTTTAATAGGTTTTTTTTGCGAGCAAAAAAAGGAATTCATTAAAACGAAAATTACAACCACGGGCAACACACTTCCAATGCAGAAATGTCCATTCCTAATGCTGTTTTTTCCATATTCAGGGGTGATAGTGAGCACTAAAAAAGAAATAGGTTTTTTATTTTCCCATCAGACATGCCCCCCTTGAGTAAAAAAAAAAGAAGAGGATTCGCGGGAAAAAATGGCATCTAACAACATGCCCTCATTTCGAAAATTTGGAAAAAAATAGGGCAAAATAGGGAAGAATAGAGAAAGTAAGGGGGAAACCGGGAAAATTAGGATAAAATTGGGAAGAAAAAAAAATCTGGTAAAAAAAAAAAGTCAAAACAAAATCTGGATTTTTTTTATTTATTTTTTAAATCGGGAAGAAAATCTGAATTTTTTTTTAAAATCTGGAAACCGATTTAAAATGGGTTTTTATCAGGCCTGCATATTAAGACCTATAGTTTATTTACAAGTAGGTTTTTTATTTTTTTATTTTGGTATTATCGGCATTTCATTCTTTTTGAGAATATTTTTCTCTTTAAAATAATAATAATAATAACAACATTTATAATGCGCACATATCCACCCCAGGAGATTCTCAAGGCGCCTAACAAGGTAAGTACGTTTTAACCTGAGTGTTCTATTGAGTTTGTGATCAAATCAACATTTTAGGGCAGTTGTTTGATGTGTGGTATGTAAAAAAATAAAAAATTATAAAATTATTTTTAAAAACATATTATTTAAAGAAAAAAAACGTAATTTGGAGGAAAAAACAGAACAATTCCGGGAAAAACGTAATGGTTGGCAGCTCTGACTACGTAATATTGTCATTTGGGTATTTTCATCATTAAATTTAGTGAATCTGGAC
Source organism: Strongylocentrotus droebachiensis (assembly GCA_035222895.1). Taxonomy (NCBI): domain Eukaryota; kingdom Metazoa; phylum Echinodermata; class Echinoidea; order Camarodonta; family Strongylocentrotidae; genus Strongylocentrotus; species Strongylocentrotus droebachiensis. The sequence continues at coordinate 120,213 of JAVYIG010002185.1, forward strand.
CACAAGCCAAATATGAAAAGTATTTTGCATATGAAGGTTTCTGGTTTTACAGCATCCATTCAGGTAAGGTACAATGTATAAGGCCTAAAAAAAAAAAAATGTTGTATTGCCCTTTAGGTGCCAAAACATGGGTCGGTCGGTCTTTAAAAAAAAATTCTTCTTATTTTACTTTTTTCTTTTTTTACCCCCGCTTTGGGCTGATATTTTTCAGTTTCGAATGCTTTAATAATTTTTGTCTTCTAAAAATCAATAAAAAAAATTAAAATTAAAGGCTGACCGTAGATTTCAAGAATTTGGGGTTGGTCGCAAAGGGCAATACAACTTTTTTTTTAAAGCCTAACTTGCCCACCTCCATCCTCCTTGGAACAGCGATCTCTTCATTCATCTGTAGCTCCTGGAATGTACAGAGTTCTACATAGGCTTGTTCCCCCTCTTCCTGGACCTCAGCCAGCTGTTTGGTGAGTCCTTGAGCTCGGGATTGGTAGCCTCCAAGTATCACCTTCAGCTTCTTCTCAAGCTTGGCAGCTTTCTTAGCTTCTCGTGTCATCACCCCACGATTGGACTGAATGAAAGAAACAAGAATCAAGGTTGAAATGAGGTACAGAGAGGAGACCGAGAGGTCCCGGGTTCGAAACTAACTCGATGCGCTAGTACCCTTAGGTAAGGCATTAATCCTCAATTACCAAGTCCCTCGGAGAGGACTTAAGGCTGTAGGTCCCCTGGTTGCTTACCTTACTTACAAGCATACACATGCTTTCTTAGCAGTCAGGAAAAATAAACCATCAAACCAAGTACCCCTCTTCCACCTGCCATCCAAAAGTTAGCAAAGGTTAGATTTAAATAATCTACCTCATGATGTGACTGGTCTTGAGTTTTGGAAGTGAAATTAGATTAAAGTAATTTTTAATATAGTTTATCATGCAGTGGGTGGGTTGTTGATGGGCAAAATGTAAACAAAATAATACCAACATGCTGGAAATTTCATTCACTGCGAAACACAATATACATTGTATAGATAAGGACCAAGTGTCCCACGGGTTGACATTCTCTGTAGACTCACAGCTTGATTTCAAGATATTTCTTTGCTATATTTTCTTTCAAAAACATCTGGTAGATATCATTAAGTCGTTTTTGCACATTAAGAGTAAGTTTGAACTCTTAACTTGTATTCCTTTATTAAGGAGAGCGCCACAAAATAAAGACACCTCCGAGATGTATGGTAAGATAATCAGCATAAATTAACGAATTAAATTGAAACTGTCTTCACAATCCACAAGTTTCATAGAGGTTTCCTTGAATGGATAACATACCTCAAGTTTCTTCTCTGCAGACTCAATCCTGTCTTTCTTACTGGCCATGTTAGCTCTGGTATATCTGTTCTTAGATGGTATGTAGAGGACCTGACCCAGACATTCCTCCCACACCTGGGTGTAAGCTTCTTTAGGGAGATCCCCGTGAGACATACCAGCTTTCACAACTTCCATCTCAGCTTTTAATAACTCATTGGCCTGTATAAAAGAAAAACAAATCAAACAAAAAACAAAAATAATTAAAATTATATCTACAAGAGATGCAAGAGCATCACACGTGGGAAGATACATTTTCCTACTAGAACTAACTTGATCATTCCTAATAATAGTTCATTAATAATTCTTGAAGAAGAAACATACCGTAACGTCAGGTTTCTAAGAAATGACTTGCTAATCTTCTAGAGTTCTGGTAGTAGAATTGCATTTTGGAGGAAACTGTCATAAATTGGTTAAGAATCGTTTATCTTGCAATACATGGGTTTTTAACTAACAAAGAACTAACAAAATTTAGTGTTAAAATCACATTCACTTGAAAGCACAACTGATTTAAGCACAGTGCAGAACTACTCTGTTTATGAATTAACTCCCTTGTGGCTCCAAAGAAACAATTAATTCTTGAATGCTTTTAAAAATGAACCAGAATCCTGCTTTGTGTTATCTGTGTCCCCTCTCTCTTTCTCCTTTTTTCTCTCTCTCAAGCTGTCCGTGTATAACGGTTTCACTGTATGTTATCTATTCAAAAATTCAATTTAATTCAAAATCATTTTATTCTGGAACATCAAATAAAACATCAGATTGTATATTCGTAAATAATTACATTTGAACAAGAAAAGAGAACAACAAAGAGTATACACTTGAAAATAGGAAGCCTCCAGATTATTACATTGTGTGTACATGTCTTATGTTTTAGGCTAATCAGAAAATGACTAATCAGAAAGTGACCCATCAGAAAGTGGCCAAGCAAGGAGTCAATTATTTCATATATTTTCTCTCAAAATTGTTCAGCACAATTTGTGGTATTGTAGAACCAAAAAACAATTTCAATTTCAATTTCAATTTCAATTTCAATTTCAAATTTATTCATGTTTCCAACAAAACATTACATTATAAGCATTTAAAACAAATGTAAGAAATACATATTGGAAACAGAGGGGTCCACTAAAAAGCAATGCTTGTACAAGTGTGAACACCTCAAATGAAACTTAGGAATAATGAGTAATTAAATTAACTAATCTGTAACTACAAGGAACTACAAAAATGGAATCCATTTTGCCTCATTATCGGAGACTACTTACATTCTTCATGTCCTCCTCCTGATACTGGTGATATGGAGTCTGCTCTAGGTACGCTGCATGTACAGCTGGGTTGATCTTACTGGAAGGCTTCTCAATCTTCTTGGCTCCTGGTTGATCACCTACTGGGTTCTTCAACGAGTCATAATGCAGCATCGTTATCATCTCTTCCTTTATCATCTCCTCAGCCTAGATGGAACAAGAACAACAAACACAATCCTTACAAGACAGTTAGGAGCTTAGGGAGTCTAGACGGAACAAGAACAACATACACAATCCTTACAAGATATGAAGGAGCTTAGGGAGTCTAGACGGAACAAGAACAACATACACAATCCTTACAAGATATGAAGGAGCTTAGGGAGTCTAGACGGAACAAGAACAACATACAGAATCCTTACAAGATATGAAGGAGCTTAGGGAGTCTAGAAGGAACAAGAACAACATACAGAATCCTTACAAGATATGAAGGAGCTTAGGGAGTCTAGACGGAACAAGAACAACATACAGAATCCTTACAAGATATGAAGGAGCTTAGGGAGTCTAGACGGAACAAGAACAACATACAGAATCCTTACAAGATATGAAGGAGCTTAGGGAGTCTAGAAGGAACAAGAACAACATACAGAATCCTTACAAGATATGAAGGAGCTTAGGGAGTCTAGACGGAACAAGAACAACATACAGAATCCTTACAAGATATGAAGGAGCTTAGGGAGTCTAGACGGAACAAGAACAACATACACAATCCTTACAAGATATGAAGGAGCTTAGGGAGTCTAGACGGAACAAGAACAACATACACAATCCTTACAAGATAGTTAGGAGCTTAGGGAGTTTCAAAAGTGTAGATAAAATGGATATATAGTGAAACCTGTCTACAGCGACCACCCAAGGGAAACACAACAAGTGGTCTTTGTAGACAGGCTCCTTTAGTACATGTTTCAATGAGAAACCATGTTCAAGGGAAACAAAACATGTGGTCCTTGTAGATAGGTGGTCTATGTAGACAGGTGGTCACTAAAGCAGGTTTGACTGTATCTATTAAACAGTTGTTCTCATGGAATTCAAAGTTTTTCAAGTATTATTGACTCGTTTTTAATTTGTAACATTTTCCTTTAAGGTTAAAAACTAAAAATATAATGGTGTTGATTCTTTGTAAAATAAAACTTGTTGAAAGAAACCTAAATATTTTCAACTCAGAAAAACATTCCCTACTTGTGCCCCCCCCCCCCCCTCCCCTCCACTTAGTTATTTTGCAAAAACTGGCACTTATAACTCATCATGGATCACATGATGTTATCCAATGTACAAGAATTGAGAATGATCCTCTCTGTTTGGATTAAAATCAATAAAGTTTGAATTTGAATTTGGATCACAAATTGAGTATATGTACATCTGTACTTTCAGTCTATCAAACCATAATAGTATAACATTGATTCAATAAGGGCCCCTTATTTCTTGCTCACCTTCTGTAGCTCTGTCATAGGAGTCTCAAGATCCTTAGGTCTCAGGATAGCTGTGTTGATATCCACAGGCCTTGGAAGACCTCTCTGGAGCGTCTGGGATCTACTCCGCAACTCCTTCTCTCCTGCAAAGAGAAAAGCATTAGAGAGGCACATGATAATTAGAATCATGTTTCAGTCAACAATGGTTAGCGAGGGAAACTAGTTATGAAGAACCCTGATATAATGAGGTTTCTAACATTATAAGAAAATGTCACTGGTCCCAGCTCTTTATACCCCGTTATTGTTGTTGTTAACCTTATATAACAAAATACCTGATATAACGTAATTTTCATGGTCCAAAAGTCCTCATCATAACAAGATTCCAAAGTATTTCTATAATTACATTCAACATTACAGATACAATTAGTTTCTCAAAGTACAATTAGTCTATGAATGTCTACTAGATTAATGTACTGTGTATTTGTGAATATAAAATGCTGATATAATGTAAATGTCAAAGAGTGGGCATCAAAGTGATTTTAGAAATATGTGAAAGATTCCAGTCACATCACAGGGTTCAACATTCAGATTCAGATTTATTGTCCACGTTAAAAAACACAGAAATTTGGCCTCCACTGGCAGAAGATAACAATGAATAACATAAGAATACATAAATGTGCACAAAACAAATACATCAATTAGATCAACAAACAGTTGAATACATTCTGACAAAAGTAAGAGGAGATAGCAGAGTAAGATGAGAAAAGGAATGAAGGAAGCTGAGCAAGAAAAGACAGGAATGTAGGTAAGGGGAAGAGAGAATAAAAACTGCTTGCATAACACGTTATTATGACTCCAAACATCTGCTTTACTATCATGAAAGCATCTACAGGGTATTTACAACAAAATCTAACATTTCATAGATAAACAAAGACTCCATACCCAAGTGATGTTTGAATCCTTTTGCTCAGTCTTACAAGACGATGTAACTAACTTTCTTGGGCTACAACAACCAGAAACCTTTGCCACTTTGCGAATATAGATTTACATGTATAACGCAAGCCACTGCTCTTTACAGCTTTGACATCAAAGATACCAACTTTGAGAGGGACTTACTCTCTTCAGCTAACTTTGCAAGGCGTCTATTCTCCACATCTGATGCGTCTTCCATGAAGTTGGAGCTCTCCTGAGGCTCCTCTAAAAGCTTCTCATCATTTTCTGGAATCACAATCTCAAAGTCATTCCTTGGAGCTGGAAGTGATGACAGACCTCGACGAAGACTGGCCTTCAGCTCCCTCTGAAATAAACAATGTCGTCTTTAGGTCAAGTTTCAGGGTTACAAAGGGGCGATAGTGAGCACTAAAAAAACAATTCGGGAGAAAAAAAATGGCATCTAACAACATTCCCTCCCTTTTGAGTAAGAAAATTGGGGAAAATTGGGAAAAAATCAGGAAAATAGAAATATAGAAACATAAAAAACGTTCAAAAGTACTTTGAAAACATGATTACCAAGTACTTTGTAAACTCTCACAGTTATGAACCAAGTGCACCATTGCCACTCCTTTTGTATTCTGTTCTGTGAAGCGCATAGATACATGCAATTATACCTGTGTTATGCGCTATACAAAAACGTTTAATTGATATTATTGTTACCATACCTGTTGTTGTTTGAGACTGTGTACGTTATCATATTCCATGAGTGCTTCCTCCGGGTTGATGTTGAGCTTGTCTCTGAGGGGGGTCTGACCAGGGGTCGCTCCTCCTCCTCCTCCTGTACCCATCCTAGGGGTCAACCGAGGGGTCAAACCTGATAGTAGGAAAGATATACTGGTGGTTACCTGTCCCTTGTCCTCTGTCACTCTCTCTCACCCTCTCTCTCTCTATCTCTCTCTCTGAAAGGGGTCTGACCAGGGATTCCTGCTCCTCCTCCTCCTCCTGTACCCATCCTAGGGGTCAACCGAGGGGTCAAACCTGATAGTAGGAAAGATATATTGGTGGTTACCTGTCCCTTGTCCCCTGTCACTCTCTCTCACCCTCTCTCTCTCTATCTCTCTCTCTGAGGGGGGTCTGACCAGGGGTTGCTCCTCCTCCTCCTCCTGTACCCATCCTAGGGGTCAACCGAGGGGTCAAACCTGATAGTAGGAAAGATATACTGGTGGTTACCTGTTCCTTGTCCTCTCTCACTCTCTCTCTCTCATCCTCTCTCTCTCTATCTCTCTCTCTGAGGGGGGTCTGACCAGGGGTTGCTCCTCCTCCTCCTCCTGTACCCATCCTAGGGGTCAACCGAGGGGTCAAACCTGATAGTAGGAAAGATATACTGGTGGTTACCTGTCCCTTGTCCTCTGTCACTCTCTCTCTCACCCACTCTCTCTCACCCTCTCTCTCTCTATCTCTCTCTCTGAGGGGGGTCTGACCAGGGGTTGCTCCTCCTCCTCCTCCTGTACCCATCCTAGGGGTCAACCGAGGGGTCAAACCTGATAGTAGGAAAGATATACTGGTGGTTACCTGTTCCTTGTCCTCTCTCACCCTCTCTCTCCCTCCCTCTGAGATCATACTATTACTTTCTATATTAGTTGTCATGTTAACTATAAGTATATCATATATATATATATATATATGTCAGCACACTTTGAAAATAATTACAATACAATGTCAAATTGATTACATAATAGGGGAATTCATTTGGTGAATTGCCTTGTTTTTTCGAAACACAAGACAAAGAAATTCAACTTAGCTGGGAATGTATGAAAACTAAAGAGCATCATCCACACAAAGTGAACTGCAGAAATTAAAATTGAGCAAATTTCATTAGAACGAGATATGAAGAACATAAATAAATGAGTCATGTCTTCAAACCTCTGTCACATCACCAAACAAACTCCAAACTGACCCTAAAGTGTATTGTAATTTATTGTTTGGTCTGTTGTCCATCTTTGACCAGTTAGCTTACCTGATTGTCCCTCATGACCTGGTGTTCTAAATGGTGTATTGAATGCCATGTTAGGTGTCTGTGTAGCTTGTCTCTTAGGTGTGATACCATCAAAATCACTGCTTCCTACGGCTGTGTTAACACCTCCCTTCAATGGTGTTTCAACATTCTGCAGTGCAAGGATGTTCTGGGCCTCCTGAACAAAGAATCAAATAACAATACAAAGATATATCAATGGTTGTGCATGAATGTATCCTTTATACAAAACTATAACACTTATAGGGCGTTGCAAGAAAGTTGCAATCAATTGCCAATCCCCAAAATCAAGCATAAGTCTTGCAATTAATTGCATATTTGCAATTGATCGCAACTCAACTTTCTTGCAACGCCCCATTAGTAAGAGAGAGAGAGGGGGGGGAGAATAAAAGCCATTTAACTTAACTTAAAGGGATAGTCCACCCCAGGATTTTCTTTAGCTGACGATATAGACCTAATAATACCATGAAGAATGATACAAGTCTCATTAAAATCCATGATCACATAACGAAGATATATCAACTTTTTTATCGAAAATCAGCCGCCCCCCAAATGCAAATGCGTTACATGGGCATGAAACGATCGCCAAAAAATAACCGATAGTATCGAAATTGTGACGTATGTTGCGAGCTGCCTTCTTATTTCGCAGACATTCACTTTCGCTTTCACTTTCATTCATGATTCGTCGTGTCAGTGCGATAACAGTGTACCGCGAGCGAAAGTGAATGTCTGCGAAATAAGAAGGCAGCTCGCAACATACGTCACAATTCATGCCCATGTAACGCATTTGCATTTGGGGGGCGGCTGATTTTCGATAAAAAAGTCGATATATCTTCGTTATGTGATCATGGATTTTAATGAGACTTGTATCATTCTTCATGGTATTATTAGGTCTATATCGTCAGCTAAAGAAAATCCTGGGGTGGACTATCCCTTTAATTGTTAAAACTTTAATCCTAACAAAATCCTAGGAAATTTAGGAGACTAGTGGGGCGTTGCAATCGATCACAAATATCAGTTAGCAATTGCAACTTTCTTGCAATGCCCAATTAGTTTAAGAGAAGGAAATAATAAATATCTTTCCATCTCTCTCAAAGGGCACTTCAACTTCCTTGGGTTCAATGGTTCATTGAGCCATTTTTACAGAGCAGAGATTAAACAATGCAACTATTTCATACAAAGTCAAGGATATATGGATGTGCATCCTTCCTAAGAGCAGAGCAATGTGCCATGTTCACTTAAGGGGCATTACCATGAAGACAAAATGTACACCCAAATTATTCTGTTGTGAGTCAAACAGGGCCTAGTGGTCAGCTCTGATATTATTACAAGGTATGCATCTTATTAGTCAAACCACCAATTTGAGTTCAATATCAACTAAAAATCAACAACAACTTGGCCATTTGGAGTAAAGTAATGTTTAGTTTGATCACTGCATGTTTTTATTCAATGCATTGTACATTTTTTTTGTTTTTAAACAAAGATAGAATTGAATTATCAATCAGGTGTTGGTCTTAGAATCAGTTTTCCTTGGGTATATGACAGAGTATGGCATCAATAAGACCACTGTAATAATACCTGAAGTACTGTGTCGTGTGTAGCAGGGGTGCGAGGTGTTCTCAGATTAGCCGTCCCTGGAGTCATGGTGTAGTCTGAGAGGAGAGCATCTGATGCACCATTAACAGCCCCTTCCTCAGCGATCTGACGGGCATTCTCACTGGCCTGACCAAGCTTCACAACCTACATCAGACAAAAGATAAGGATTCACTTTTCATTCCATTTAATACATTATATTTTCTGTATACAGACCAGAAAGTAGAGAGACCCATGATAATAATCGTCTCAAGTCTCAACATTTTGGATAATACTCTTCTTTCTCTTGTATTTCTTAGAATCAAGTGAACTTTTAGTTTCACGTAACAGTATAGGATACATGACTACTCAAGAGCACATATTTTTCTGGGCAAACCATGCTTCCCCAAAGATGTATCTCCATAGTATACCTACAAATATAAACTGGTTTCTAGTTCTATAACTCCACCAACATTAAAATACATTTAACATTTAGATACATGTATTTCTAAGTATACCAAGATTGTCAGCACTAACTGCTAAAAGTGTCACATTTTTATATAATCAATTCTTTGAAAAGACATCAAAATTAATTGTATTGAATAGTAGGTTATACAGGGTGAAATGTGAGGAACCTATTGAAAAGCTGAGCTTGTAGATTATAGATTGTCAGCACTAACCTCTTCTAACTCAGCATCAGATATCTGTGGTGTAGGTAAGACAAGTTTACTTCTCTTCTTCATTGGCTCAGCCATCCTATCATAAGAAAAGCAAAAAAACTGCATTCATTCATCCTACAAAATTATCGGTCATATCACAGACTTTGGTATCTTCAATGATAGGAATATATAATTGTGGGCTCAGGCAAAAAACAAATATCATTCAAATCTTTTAAGGACTAGATTACCTTCATACATTAGAATGTCTCTACCATGTTTTGGTTAACATACATGTATTTTTATTAAAGTGATTGGGTATCTTTGTCTCAGATTCTGAAACAAAATCCTGGATTTACCTCATGCTGCAATGATATTTATAAACCTCTAGGTCAGTCAGGAACCCCACGACTTTTACAAGCCGATCGTCTGTCTGACTATCAAGATATTTATGATTGGAAATCAAAATTTCAAAAAGCGTTTTCCCAACGTTTTTTTTTAACACTACAGTCTATTGGGGAAATGAGTATGGTCAAACCAGTCACTCAAAGATTTTTACTTTTTTGAGGCACTTCGTGATCATTTTGAAGCGCAATCTTTTCAGGGCTTCAACAAAACACCATATCACAGACACTGATAAACACGTAGAGCCATGCATCTTAGGTTTAACATTGTTAAACGATGCCTTTAATTGAAAATGGGCTACTGGTACTTACTTGTTTGTCATGGCAATGGCTCCAGGCAAATCATTCTCTTTCCTCTTCTTCAGTTTCTGTCTATCCTTCTTCCGTTCTTTCTGTCATGGAAACAGAATACAAAAAAATTAAATAAAAAGTGTTTGCAACAATATCTATTCGTATAACAGATGTAAGTGTTTAGATTCATCTTATTAAAATGTATATGTGACTAGCTCAACAGACCAAAATGTCATTGATTTTTTTTTTTAATGTAAATGCATTCTCATAACTGCTATCTCTGATACAAACAGATATGGGATAAAATGTACAAAAATGTATGAATCTAAGGAACCAAATACCAGATATATGAATCTAAACTACTATTACATTTTTCATCTATAGTGGTAAAAGTAGTTATATCACTTATTTGCAAACCATTCCTGATTGCACATGAGTATTATCACATTCTGTTGGTGATATTGCCAGGTTTGTGATATCTATAACTAAAAGGTAAGAAAGAAGATTATAAAAATTAATTAGCTGCTGAAAATAAAGACTTGGTTCCTCTAAGTTCAGGTAGTATGTCACTTCACCAAAAACTACCACTTCTCCATAACATTCAATAAGCCTTGAGAGTACCTCTTCAATCTCATCTCTTCGAGCAAAGTCCATATCCTCCCTCCTGAGCCGCTTGAAGTTGGGATTATGTGGAGCTACAGCTTCATCCGCTGTGTTGTAAAACCCTGGCGCTGGCTTCTTCTCAAACGGAATCTCAGCGTTGTAGTCCACCCCTCGCTTCTTACGCCTCTTCTTGTTGACTTCGATACCTGCCGCTCGGAGTTCCCTGCGCTTCTGAAGAGCTGCCAGACGACGGGCTTCCTCAAGCTGCTTCTCACGAGCCTTCCGCTTAGCCTTCTTACCTTGGGTGTTAGCCAGACGAGCACGCGCTTCAGATAACATCTCAAGCTCTGTGTGGAGAGTGTGAGAATGGACCAAGGGGGTAACACATGGCAACAAATTTAATTTCACACATGCATGCACATTCTCATTTAAAACACTTCTGCTAGTATATCTACATTGAGAAAAGTAAAGTAGGCATTTAAAAAAATACATTCTACTTGCTCTTATTGAAGAAAATGTTAAATTTGAATTAGTCTGAGTCCCACTACTTTAAAGGGGAAATTTGGCAAGTTCCTAAATATACCAAGATAAATCAACAAGATAAGTCTAGTACCATATAAATAATGTGCTATCCTAGTGGATAAGCAAAATGTTTTGACACAAATCACACCACTTCAACATTAAGAATTATTCATCATCTTGATTTGTATATTTCTGTATGTAAGTCTAACCGTCTTCATCCATATCAATAGGATCAGGTCTAGCTGGTTTGGTCTCTGGATTAGGGTCTATCTCTCCTGGTTTGAGCTTCCTAGGATCATCCATGGTTTCACCATCAGCCTCCTTCTTCTGTGCTTGATCCCTGCTCAATTCAATCATATCAACAATCACATCTTAACACTGGCATTGGAAATATCAAGGGGTCAGTGACACAAAGACGTAACTCCATTTTGGCCATTTTGAGAAAAAGTGGTTTATGTGTCACTGAGCACTTTGGCCTTAAGGAGTTAAGTCTATGTTTCACTAGCCATTGACTTCAATGGAGTGTTGGGTGGAGTTAAGTCTTTGTGTTTCCTGAAAAGCCCACTTTTTTAAACATTTTGATATCAAATACTCATTTTGGAAACATTTTTATTTACATCTTTGAGTCACTGAGCCCTCGATATGGTCTTTGTGGCTTGATAGTGGCTGATACATATGATTGAAGTCTTGAACACAAGTCTTGGAACCAGGAGATCCACGGCTCCAAACTAAGAGGGTGTTAAAATTTAAAATCATATCCCCTTGCTTAGTGAGCATCTCAAATGAATACTGTTATATTAAAAAATCAATCAAAGTTTTATAAAAGTTATAGTATTTGTATGTTTGCAGATCAAGTCAATGGCAGAGTTCTTTTTATACAAGAATGCCAGTTACAATTGATCAGAGGGCCTGAAAATCACCTAAAATGAGCTATTTTCTACACAAAAAAGCCTAAACGCTGGCCTGAAAATAACTCGCCAGGGCCTGAATTCAGGCAATTGTCTGAACTTGCATCCCTGTTTATAGCTGAGGTCAATTATTTGTAATGCTTTGGTGCAACTTAGTGAAATTAACCTTGTAGCATACCAGTGGTAATAAGTGCACACAGCATATACAGATTAAGAGACAAGTTTGAAGGATTACGTTTTTGCAATGTCAGAATAACTTACAGTAAGATTTCATATCTCTCCAGACACTGGGCTGCTGTACGTCCCACGATGGGTGCAATGGTCCTCCATTGGGTGGGCATGAGCTTAGCCAAATGGAGTAGCTTCTCGTCTTCCTCTCGGCCCCATTCTGTCTTCTTGATGCTTGGATCCAGCCATTCAAACCTGACATGAACAGACAGTCAAACATTCAATCTCTGTTTTAGTGGACATTTTCATCAAAAGAAGGACTGAGAACTAAATATAACTTATGCTTGAGAGGCAACTTCTCCGGGGAGGTCACAGTCTTTTTTAATTCATGTCAACAAAATGTGCTCCTCTATGGGTAAAGCAAACAGGTTTTGATTTTCTGCACATTGAATACCTAGAGATGAAGCCCTCTCAAATTGTTCTTCAATACATTAAAGATACATCTCTGCTTCAGAATAAAACTTTCACAATTCGACATCCAGGCACAGCTATTACAATTCTACTTTTTATTGATAGTGACTATTAAACAAAATTATAATATTTCAAATATCAAGAAACTCTCTGATGAGTTCTACGCTCTAAGTATCGCTTAAACTTCTTACATTTGATACTTTAATCAAATCCAGCGCTATCCAAGCAAGAAATCTCTACTTTTGGTCAAATCTCCAAAAGATCTCCAAAAAGTACTTATGGTAGGTTTGGGAGCTAAGTCCTAGGTCTGGACTTAAGTCAGAATTATTCATTAAACTGTCTTATCTTCATTAGGTTCAGCAGTCCAGATATCTATTGCCACTTACTCAAAATCATCTTGATTTTGAATTTGTGGAAACATGTAATACAATTAACACACATTTGAAAATGACTGTCCCCGAATTTGGACTTTGTGACAGTTTTGAGAACTTTCCCCCCTGGTATATTGATGCAACTTACCATCTGGCTTTACATTGTTTAGCTGATTTCCTGTGTAGCAGTGATGCAATTCTAGACCACTGGTTTTTGCCATATTTCATCACAGCTGCTTTGAGGATTTCATCCTAATACACAAATGAATAGGGAAGAAAATATCTGTTAACAACTGTTAAAACATTACCAGTAGTTGATTTATCTCAATACATACAGCTTAGTAGGTGAAAAGAAAAAGATTAAAAAGGTTAATCCATTGTTGCACTTGTTCCAACATAGTTTGTCCCTTTTGATACTGCATCTTGGATTGTAGGCATGCATTATAATCCAAGATGGCGGCCTGCATGTTTTGCCTCTTCTCTTAGACCAATATTTAATTTCAAAGTCATGAAAGGACACTAAATATCAATAAACATGGTCTACACAAACTCCAAATGACAAAAAAATCACAGTTATTAATTTTTTTTAAAGCATTTGATAGCCAAAAACTTGAAAATGTTCTACATTGAAAAAATAAAAAAATTCGGCCGATTTGTTTTTGCCGTTACCGATCACAGGTGCGAGGGTGTTGCTCCTATCTTCTGATCCGATCAAAGCCCCAACTTACAGGGTTACCTAAACCATAAGGATCATCGACATTTTCGCGGACGTTTTTTTTTCTTCTGCGCTCTGCGGGTTTCAGGTTCCTGATTCCGCATACCGGCAATGCGAAAAACAGATTCCGCATAATAAAATACCTCCAGTTCACCTTCAATTTTTATGGGTTGTCCTTCTTCCCGAGGATTTATTACTCATAACGTGACAGTCTTTGTACAAAGTCAATGTGAAATGCATCTAGAAAATCAATGCCGAATCCGTTTTTTGCTTCGCCAACACGCAGATCGGAAATCAGAATCGTCAGCGAAAATGCAGACGATCCTTATGTTTGCGGACACATCCGTCCACGTTAGGAAGACGATCCTCGTTTATGTGGACGATCCTTATTCTCGGACCAGCACCATGCTCAAGTGGTTAAGTCGCCGGACTGTCGATCACAAGGTCCGCGGTTTGAGACCTGCTAATGTACTTATGTCCCTTGGCAAGACCTGGCAGGAATTAATTCTTTGAAATGCTAGAGCGCCGTGATGGCAGCACAGCTAAAACCAGGGTAATAAATAATCTCCAAGTTTGGAAGCACTTAGTGATTGTAATAAGCGCTATATAAAAACTGAGGATTATTATTAATTATTAATCGACCAGCTTCAGTTTTCGGCCGATTGGTTGGATGCATGATAAAATCCCTTTAAAATACATCGCATAATAGCATAACACATATCCCACACATACCATACCATGCCAGTGTCACTGAAGAACCACATTTGCAATGAAAAATATATCCTAAAATATCACATTTTAGCAATGTAATCGGCGGTCCCGCTACCCGAATCTGAAAAATCGAGTAACTTACGCGTGTCTGTAAGAAATATGGGTACCATTAAATTAGCTTTATTTCAAGTATTTTTCAGATTTAGAGCCCGATTTTGTAATAGTCGCAAGCTCAAAAGTATCTTATCGCATGTATTAAATCAATGCAGCCGGACACTGCAACGCACACACGATATCTCTGTCTAATTCAGATTCCAATTTCCGATCACTGCGGTACTAGTTTTCGGCCTGGCGAGCTCCGGGGAGCTCCGGCGCGGTGTGGGATACCTGCTCCGCCCACTAGTGCTATAGTTCAGCGCGGAAACGCGCTTCCTATTGACTTTGTACATGCGGCCGAAAACTGGTTCGCTATGCCGATAACTGCCTCCGAAACATTAAAATTGAAATGAATATTGTCATGGCAATTCGTGATTTTTTTCTGGGATTCTTTTTTTGTTTAAATAATAATAATATTAGCTTCATGATTTGAACAAGAAATGATAATAAATAGGAAGTAAAGGGTCCAAAAAATAGGATTTTGTCTTAAGTGACCGAAAACCTTCTTGACCAAGCCCAAACAAAAGCGAAAAGGCTGTGCATGTACATAAAACCAAATGCCCTGGTTGTCAAAATATCGCTTCACAGAGTCTAACAGATCATGTTAAGAAACCAATATTAATGTCATAGAATAGAAGAACACATTACTGATAATACATTTCTTTTTCTCTCCTCCACTTTGAATGTCTACACTAGACCTAGACCGAAAGCTTCAGTCCCTATAATCATCGGTTGTTCCACTGAGACTACGTCTGGCTCCACTTGACCTCGGTTATAGGGACTGAATGACTGCCTATGCCAGCCTGTGTTGAAGATATTCGGCTAGATTTTAGCCGTTAGGCCCCTCCCACAAACATGACAAACTTGCCACGGCCGTATTGTTATGCCCCCAAAATCCCCCGAAATGTCATTTTACCTCGTGAATATCCAATTTTGAATTAGGCCTAGGCTATAATACATCGGTTCCACTTACTAACTTGATTGATATAATCCGTTTAATGGTCCCTTTTAAGGAAATTATGGGTCAAAATCGACCTCCATGTTGAAAATCTTGCAAGCCGTTTTAAACTCTCGCTGCCGTCAATCTCATCCCTTCTAGTCTACGCCGAAGGCAAAATGATTATGAAGGAAAAACTGTGCGCCATCTACACGTTCGTAATGGCGTTATCACAGAAAATTTGGGGGCATAACAATACGGCCGTGGCAAGTTTGTCATGTTTGTGGGAGGGGCCTAACGGCTAAAATCTAGCCGAATATCTTCAACACAGGCTGGCATAGGCAGTCATTCAGTCCCTATAACCGAGGTCTAGTGGAGCCAGACGTAGTCTCAGTGGAACAACCGATGATTATAGGGACTGAAGCTTTCGGTCTACACTAGACCTACCCTGAAATACACATTACCCATTCCTATTACACGCATTGTGTACAACATCATACATGCGTCGCATCCTGAACTTGAATTTCTGTAGATTACCCGATTTCATTTTCATATAACACAATTTGAGGTAAAATGATAATTAAAAAATTAAAACACTCACTTCGGTGTTCCTCCAAACACCACCTTTTATCTGAATTCGTGGCATTTTCTCAGTCTAAGTTACAGATAACTTTTCTCGGTCGAAATTGGGATTTACAACCCTTTATCACGCAACGATTTAGTAGTCTTATCACCAGCACATTTGTATTACCAGCGAATTCTCCTTGCGTATATTATAGCAGGCGCGCACGGCATATCGTCCTAAAGTAATCAATAAAGCGACTGTACCACTTAATCTACGCTCTAATCTGTCCACAAAAATGGTCCCAGCTAGTTGCCGATAATTTACGGAAATGCTCAGTTTGTCAATCCGTGAGGTAGATACAAACCCCATTTTTTTATGAAAATGTATTTCTCACATAGATTATATATAAGTAAATACGAAGTTTTTGCTGGTAATATTCTAAATACACGTTTGTTTGTAACGATAACTGTTTTGCTTCAGTCCCACATGTTTAAATATTTGTGTGAATATTCAATAGGTGATCAGTGCAGACAATTTGTTGCCCTCATTGAAAAGACTTCTTTATCCCTGTGGACCAGAAGACCTAAACGGCTAAACCTAAGGCCAAAGATCTGTATCCTGGGCATATCGCCAACCCAAGCTTGAGGTCAGCTATCACCATTCGAGCCCAGATCTCCTGCAAAGTCTACCTGACCCAAGTCAGGCTTGTCAGGATCGGGAAGGCAACTGATGACTGCTGCCGTCTGTGTCGGGTAGAGCGAGAGGATGTTGAGCACCTTGTTGCAACTTGCCCAGCCCTATCATCTGTGCGTCAAGACCTTATTAATCGTATTAAGGATAACCTCAACACAAAGCAGTTTGCTCAATATTTCGAGTCTGCGCCTGCGCTGTTCTTGGAGTCAGTGCTATTTCTCCCTGCTGGGCACATCAGCAGTAGTGCCAAAACACAGCTGCATACCCTTATCCTTTATTTTATACGCAACCTTCACACAACCCGTCAAAATCTACTTAACGACCTATAGAAAGCCATTTATGTAACTTCGGCAGACTCACAGTGCCGACGATCTCCGACCTGAGCGGAGGAAGGATACAAGAGAGAGAGATGATAAAATATGTTCAATCACTCATCGTGGCAGTCATGGAGGGGGTGGGGGAGGTGGGGTGGGTGGGTGGGGGCTGAGTAAATTGTGACTAGACCTATTCTAGAGTCAGTACTTCAAAATATATTTGAATCAAGAAGAATTTTTAATGTAGCAACTAGCAACCTGAGCTTTGCACGGTGGACCTGCCCATTCTGAACAGTCGGCTTCCATAACATAAGCATGATAAAGTTGAAAAATAGTCTCTTACCGGACCGGGTAGACTCTAGTCTGAAGTTTGGCATGTTTTCCTTTCCTTTCATTTCCTTTTCCATTTATTGCAGGTCGCCCTTCGGCTGCGGGATGGCCGTCTTTCCGCCACTGAGCTGTGTTCAAGATGCATAGAGAGGGCAAGGCGCTGCAAAGAACTGAATGCTTTCGTTACAGAGCGCTTTGATGAAGGACTAGAAGATGCAAAGAAAATCCAAGAAAAAATATCTAAAGGTAGGGTAGATGAATATAAAAGGGTGATGAATCCCAGTGATTGACAAAATTGAAAACTTGAGTAGACTCTATAGCTTTTACTTATTAAAGGTAAAGACCAGTATTGGAAACGCCCCAATTTCAAAAAATTAAAAATGGAAGCTCTTACTACCAATCATGTGAAAGAATATGTATTGAGTAATACATGATGATAAAAATCTTGACGAGAAACTGCCTACTATTTGATATATTTGGAAAATTAGTTTATCTATTGGTGTGTGAGAGATAAAAACGCACATGTGCGTAGTCCCATATACATCTTTCTGTGTACAGTGCTTGTAACTTATGAAGACTGGGCCAAATTTCTTATCATTTTGATGATTCCAGAACCTTGCAGTACATCTACATGTATGCTAGATGATCAACCTTTTCTGATCGATTTCACAACGTTTCTTTCACAATGCAATTGCATGACCATAACTGGTCTTTATCTTTAGGTAAAATAACCATATTATGTCTTTAGCTGATTGTGGTGAAAATGGTAACATTCTATTATTTTATAGTGATTATGACATTTTGAGCTCTATCACTTGAACTAAACTATTCCATAAATCTGAAAAATATTGTTCCAGTTTGACTAAAAACTCATGTGACTTTTTATCTGTTTGCATCTTAGGCAGATATTTATTTTTATGATTTGTATATGAAAGATTTAAAAAAAATAATAATCCAAGTATTCAACATTGCAAATCTGACTACCGTATGTTTACATCTCATTAAGATGTCTCCTTTTGTAAAATTAAATCATGATTTTAAGTCAAATTTTCATGTAAGGTGCATTTGTGATCCTACCCAATATTCTTGAAGAAATACATAAAGTTCTTTTTAAGACGCACTTTAAGAAATAAAATAGACTTGTGCCATAACTTATCAACAATTTAAAAAATCAAAAAATATATAGTTCAAAACTTCCTGATCATGTTTTTTATGGAGTAAAGTTACTTCACATTTTGTACAGCAACTGTAATCTTCAATTATGAAATACATTTTTATATATCAAATAATGGAAACTGTAAAATCATGTAGGTTCAGTTGTTGCAAATGTAAATGAATATGTCGAGTAGTAGATTTGCTCATCATATGAAGATATTTTTTTGTTGGTATCATTTTGTTGTCACATACTATTTCTTCCTTCACATTTATCAGATTGATTGAGAAATGAAATAAAAAAAGAATGCAAATTCTGAAAATGTTTTCCAAAGTCGACCATTAAGGAGATATTGTTGTTTTAGAATCATGTTTTGATCAAATTATAAAGTGCATTTACTATCCTATCCAGAATTTATGTAGGCATACAATTTTGCCTGGTAAAATATTGTATTTCTTGTCAATTTTCAGGTGCAACAGTCGGTACGTTAGGTGGGATACCCATAGCCATCAAAGACAACTACAGCACAGCAGGGCTCAGAACAACTTGTGGTTCAAAAATGTTACGGAGTAAGTAACTTTTGTACATCAACATAAAGATACAATAAAGTGATGTGAAGACCATAATCATCTGTGCATCAGAGTATAATTTGTTTTTTTGATTGATTGTATTTCTGCGTTCAAATAACAAATACAAGCTTATATATATAATAATCACCGTCATAAGTCTAACTTCTTGACTACCGTATTTGCCGGCGATAAGGCCGCAGCGCAGTATAGGCCGCACCCCCGTTTTGACATTTAAAAAAAAAAAAAAAAAATCCCCACACGGGGAAGGACCTTCATTTAACATCGAGGTGCAGTTAAAGGAGCTGATTTGTGCCTGTAAACTTGTCACAAATAATAGTAACAATGTCGTTTTTAGAAGAATGTGTAAGATCATTAATGTGAATTAAAAACAATAGAGTACTAGGTCCTAGGATAGAACCTTGTGGTACACCATTTGTTATATAAAAAAAATTGAGGAATTATTATTATAAACGACATATTGAGATCTATTAGAAAGATTACTTTCAAACCAAGATGACAGACAAATTTTAGTGTTGTTGTAGTTTCCGAGTGGTGAGTCAACACACTGATTACTGAGCTGGGAGACATTGCCAGGCATAGCGCCATAAATCGAAACTAAAAAATAAAAAAATAAAAAAAAAAAAATTTTTTACTCTTTCGCCGCATAGGTCGCACCCCGACTTTTTGATATTTTCTCTTCCAAAAATACTGCGGCCTATACGCCGGCAAATACGGTATCCCATTGAAACGTGTGTTATAGAATTAACACAGACTTATGACGGTTTCGAGAAACGGACCCAGGTTTTTATGAGTATAAGCAAAGGAAATTAACCCATAGCGTATTTGCCGGCGATAAGGCCTTACCGCCGCATAGGCCGCACCCCAACTTTGACATTTCAAAGAGGGAAAAAACAACAACGGACAAAACAATATTATCATAATTTTCTCGTAAAACACTATATTTTTTTTACAAATTGATACCAAATTCATCAATATTCTTATAATTTACCGGAAGTTTAGCCCAAAAAGTGATCACGGGCAGATTTGGTGTCCGATATATACCCCTACCACAATGTACGGTGTAATGCCAAACTGAATGAAATGGAAAACAAAATGGCGACTTCGGATGGATGCTTCGCGGCAGGTCCGTTAAATGGTCTCTTCCTTTACTTTTGCAATGCATTGGCACGAACTTAGATCTTTACGCCGGCAAATACGGTATCTGTTCAGAGTTTTCTTTTTATCTAAATTAATCAGTTTCCTTCCTCAAATTGGTAACAGCTAATCTTATTTTCCAATCCTTCATATTTTGAAGAAATATATTCAGGGTGCATATGATTGAAATTTTTCCTGTGGGTAAATATAAATTTCTGATTTTTTTTTTTTAAAGAACCAAACAGTTTTTTACCAATCCCCCCACCCCCTGTTTTTTCACTGTAAGAAATTTCAGGATGATATTTGTTGCCCATCACTTCAGCCAAAGAGCAGAATGTGTGGAAAAAAGGAGTGAGATTAATTTGTAATTGTTTAAACATAACAAAGGATGAATTCTATATTTCGTTCAATTCTCCGCAGATTACAAGCCACCTTTCACAGCTACAGTTGTGCAGAGACTTGAAGATGATGGCGCTATCACGATGGGCAAAACCAACCTAGATGAGTTTGCCATGGGGTAAGATCTATAGAGATCTTGGAATAAGGCCTTAAAAAATGATGTTGTATTGCCCTTTAGGTGCCAAAACATTGGTCGGTCGGTCAGAAATCTTCTTCTTCTTTTTTCTACTTTTTTTAATACTTATTTTTTCTTTTTTTCTTCCTCGTTGGGCTGATATTTTTCAGTTTTTAATGCTTTTTTTTTTTTAAAGCCTACCATAGATTTCAAAAAAATTTGGTCGGTCGAAAGGGCAATACAACATCTTTATTTTTAGGCCTAATAGGAATGGTCATAGTGAATGTGCAGGCGTTATGAATGAAATAGATTAAACCTGATAAGGTTGAAATTTGAAAGTCCTTTCTAATATCTAGGAAATTATTTGATAATGTACAAGATTGTCGCACCCCAGGAAACTCTGTGGATCCAGTGCCAGGGTTGTGAATACAGGGGCACCCCAGGGCTGTGTAATCTCACCTGCACTCTTCTCCCTGTACACAAGCGGCTGCCTATGTAATGTAAGACAGTGTAGCATCATTGAATATGCAGACGATACCATTAATACAGGTTACCTTTCTAAGTATACAGACCCATACATTAAGGTATAGATGAGTTTGTAAGATGGTGTAATGACCACTAAGTAAAAACAAAACAAAAGAGATAATAATTGGCTTTTGATCATAGCCACATTTTGATTAACAGTAGCACTATAGAATAAGTTACAGAATACAGGTATCTAGGTACTATTATCTTATTATTTAACATCCTGAAATGCTGAATATTCGCCATTTTACAAAAGATTGACCACTTTTAAGCCATTAATTATTTCACCAATTAATTTGTATTAATATATATGAATTAAAAGCTGCATTTTTATATGTAGAAAACATTTTTTGTGACCAGGTCTCATATCAGTTAATTAAAAATTACTGAAAGCCTTTCACTTCTTCTACTGTGATTCTGAAGGAGTGGAACTATTGAAAGTTTGTTTGGACCAACACGCAATATATGGAGATACCCCTTCCATAGGGTACTGAAACGTCTTTCTCAGACTGCTGGAGGGGAGTACAGTTCAGAAGGTGATGTTCACGAGTCTGTTGGTGATTCAGATTGGTTTGTGAGTGGAGGGAGCTCAGGAGGTAGTGGTGTCGCTGTAGCAAGTGGCTCATGTATGGCGTAAGTTGGGGATTCTTTCTTCTTCTCTGTGTTTATGACAATTTCTTCTTTCTGTTCTTTTCATATAGCTGATAATATCTCGTTTCTACACATAAGGGCCCAAATTCACAAAGGAGTTTTAGACTTAACCCATGGTTTAAACCCTCATTTACATAACCCATGGTTTAAAAATGAGCGCAAAATAAGCGTACCTTGCCCTGCGCGCGTCTAATATTGGACCTCTGACTTGTGCCGCACTTAATTTGCGCTTATTTTAAACCATGGGTTATGTAAATGAGGGTTTAAACCATGGGTTAAAGCTAAACCTCCTTTGTGAATTTGGGCCAATGTGTCCATCTGTGTTGTGTTCTCAGTGTGTATTTGTATGCCTCATATTTAAAAAGGAAGAGAAAAATTGATGTCTCAAAATTTTGCCGTGTGTTTTGCCGTACAATTTGCCTATTATATGTTTTGACATTATTCTCTCAACATTTCTCTTTATCTTTGACCACATCAAAATAGTATAGCAGTAAATGAAAAAAAAAGAGAAGGGGAAGCAAAAATCAGTGTTAACACCATGCATGAAAAGATGATCAATTAAAATTCAGGAAGAAAATGGAGACCTTGGATGAAAGATCAGTTCTATTTCAGTTGACCAAAATGTATCTTAACAATATACGTATATGCTAGAAATACCTGAACATGATGATCGTTATTAAATAACATTTTGTACCCTCAGAGCTCTTGGGTCAGATACAGGCAACTAATTATAATTGCTACACATCTCCAGGTCCCCAGGATAGAGGATTTGCATGAATTTTAGTTAACCAGAACCCCTCCATTTTGGTTCGAGTCCCGCCGCGGCACTAATGTCCTTTGGCAAGACATTAATCTACTCTTGCCACTCTCCACACAGGTGTTAAATGGGAACCGGTAGGAAGGAATTCTTTAAATGCTGTGAGCATCGAAATCGGCAGCCTAGCATAGCCGGGTAATGTTGGAGCGCCTTGAGGACCTTGCAAGGTCGTTATGTGCGCTATTTAAGAATCCAATTAATAATATTATTACCATACAACATGACTGTTAATGATATTTGATTTTGTACCCTCAGAGCCCTTGGGTCCGATACAGGAGGCTCTGTCCGTCTCCCAGCATCCTTCTGTGGCGTAGTCGGTCTCAAACCTACCTATGGTCTTTGCTCAAGACATGGTCTAATTTCTCTGGTCAATTCACTGGACGTCCCTGGTATCTTCACCAAGACTGTCGATGATGCAGCCACTGTATTAGGTAATATGATGCCACTCGCATGTCATCAAGATTAGTGCCATCCACCTGTGACGTAGTGAATCACACTAAATCAATTTCATGCACTTTGGCGAATAAATTTACATCATTAATCTAGTGATAAATAAATCTGGATTTACATAGCACTTAATACGGAATACCGTCTCGATGCGCTTTACATACTATTATTACTCCGGTCATCAGATTCACTTAAGCACAGTGTGCATTATCTCCACCCCCTGGGGAGTATTCTTACGATATGGGCACTTTGAGGGCATACAGAGATGCCAACTAGTACGGATTTCCCGTAATTTCTACGGGAAATCAGCCAATTACGGGCGGTACGGTTTTCATACCATAAATCCCGGATTTTGCCGATTTCAAAATTAGCACTTTAAGGTTTAGCACGTACCGGTACTTTTGACTATTGCAGCGCAGCCATCCTTGAATCCATGCATAGAAATCCCATAGCGCTTCCGATCGGACAATTTGTTATCTAGCACACCCCTTTCACAGCGCAGGTGCATACATGTGCTTCGCGAGCGGGGGCCGGGTGAAATACCTCTCTTGGCCGCGCCGCTACCGCCGGGCCAGCGCCAGGCCTCGCTACGCTAGCGCCGTGTACACTGTCGGATTTCTCACAGGCTGTCACAGCGTTCGTCGATTTTCGTCGACAATCTGAACTCATGTTGGTTGGATTTAGATATCAATCATCATGTCTTCCACAACTAAGAAGCGTGGCAAGAAGTTACAGACTTTTAAAGAAGAATACAGTAAGAAATGGAAATGCATCGTGTAACACCAACTAATGAACAGGTATGTTACTTTTATTTAACTTGTTGTGCTATCGCGCTTGCCTGCGGGAGCTGCGCTTGCCAGCGTGCAGAAAAATTTGCGTCGCGCAGAAAATTACGGATTTTGTCTCCAAATTACGGATTTTTAGCCTTATGATTACTGATTTGTGCTCTGAAAGGTTGGCATCCCTGGGCATATGGTATTTACAATCACAAAGGCTTCAGTCATCCTACCAGTTCTCCATTTTACTTGTGGGTATGGAGTGGCAAGTGGAGATTAATGCCTTGCCAAAGGACATTACTGCCATGTCAGGGATCGAACCTTTGATCTTTGCATATCCAGCAAAGATCTCCAACCACTCTAATATAATACCTCTATGTATATATATATATATATATATATGAGCATAGTACCCTTCACAATCCTATATCTTGTAACTCACAGATGAGCTGTTACATTTAATCGAAAGGGCCTAGTTTTTGCACAGCTACCCTTCTTCACCCCCATTTGCCATTCATTTACATAACAAGTATTTGATGTCCTGCAGCCATTTACTGCATCATGTGTGAGCACAGCTTAAAGGTTATGCAAAGTTTTGGGAAATTTTGAAAATTAGTTAGTAATTCTTTAAAATGTTGATATATTTGGATAGGCACTTTGAGGGCATATGGTATTTACAATCACAAAGACTTTAGTCATCCTACCAGGATATTTGAATAGCGAATCGGTCGATTGTAATCAAGAAACATTGTTTTAGAGCTATTTCTTTGTTAAGTATAATCACACAAAAGGAAGTTAGATACATATTAACAATGTAGTTATTGATCAAGTTATTTAACAGCTTTTACAAGAAGACAAATATATTTATTTGATTGTGAAATATGACGAAATCTGATAAAAAGCAAAGCGTGTACAGAAATAGGTTCTGTACAAAGTATGATGAAGAAGATCGTCAATAATTTGACATGGCGCGATGAGAAAGTTTGGATATTATTACTGTAGCTTTAGTTCTGGCAGCCATAACCAGAAGAAAGCGTGTATTATACTGAAATGAAATTGCACCCAAATGGGTTAAACCTAGAAACATAAAGATGCTTTAGAGCTGAACTTTAACTGCACAGGCATAATCAGTGTATTCGTTTTTCCTTGTTATGATTTCTTGTAACAGGTGCTATGGCAGGTCATGACCCGATGGACTCTACCACGGTAACAGATCCATTCACACCCTTTACGTTGCCAGATGAGATCGATGTGAAAGGGCTTCATATAGGTATACCACAAGTGAGTATTCCTCTAAAGCAATTCATACTAGAATAAGATCGATGTGAAAGGGCTTCATATAGGTATACCACAAGTGAGTATTCCTCTAAAGCCTTTCATACTAGAATGAGATCGATGTGAAAGGGCTTCATATAGGTATACCACAAGTGAGTATTCCTCTAAAGCCTTTCATACTAAAATGAGATCGATGTGAAAGGGCTTCATATAGGTATACCACAAGTGAGTATTCCTCTAAAGCCTTTCATACTAAAATGAGATCGATGTGAAAGGGCTTCATATAGGTATACCACAAGTGAGTATTCCTCTAAAACCTTTCATACTGAAATGAGATCGATGTGAAAGGGCTTCATATAGGTATACCACAAGTGAGTATTCCTCTAAAGCCTTTCATACTGAAATGAGATCGATGTGAAAGGGCTTCATATAGGTATACCACAAGTGAGTATTCCTCTAAAGCCTTTCATACTGAAATGAGATCGATGTGAAAGGGCTTCATATAGGTATACCACAAGTGAGTATTCCTCTAAAGCCTTTCATACTGAAATGAGATCGATGTGAAAGGGCTTTATATAGGTATACCACAAGTGAGTATTCCTCTAAAGCCTTTCATACTAAAATGAGATCGATGTGAAAGGGCTTCATATAGGTATACCACAAGTGAGTATTCCTCTAAAGCCTTTCATACTGAAATGAGATCGATGTGAAAGGGCTTCATATAGGTATACCACAAGTGAGTATTCCTCTAAAGCCTTTCATACTTAAATGAGATCAATGTGAAAGGGCTTCATATAGGTATACCACAAGTGAGTATTCCTCTAAAACCATTCATACTGAAATGAGATCGATGTGAAAGGGCTTCATATAGGTATACCACAAGTGAGTATTCCTCTAAAGCCTTTCATACTAAAATGAGATCGATGTGAAAGGGCTTCATATAGGTATACCACAAGTGAGTATTCCTCTAAAACCTTTCATACTAAAATGAGATCGATGTGAAAGGGCTTCATATAGGTATACCACAAGTGAGTATTCCTCTAAAACCTTTTATACTGAAATGAGATCGATGTGAAAGGGCTTCATATAGGTATACCACAAGTGAGTATTCCTCTAAAGCCTTTCATACTGAAATGAGATCGATGTGAAAGGGCTTCATATAGGTATACCACAAGTGAGTATTCCTCTAAAGCCTTTCATACTGAAATGAGATCGATGTGAATGGGCTTCATATAGGTATACCACAAGTGAGTATTCCTCTAAAGCCTTTCATACTGAAATGAGATCGATGTGAAAGGGCTTCATATAGGTATACCACAAGTGAGTATTCCTCTATAAAGCCTTTCATACTGAAATGAGATCGATGTGAAAGGGCTTTATATAGGTATACCACAAGTGAGTATTCCTCTAAAGCCTTTCATACTAAAATGAGATCGATGTGAAAGGGCTTCATATAGGTATACCACAAGTGAGTATTCCTCTAAAGCCTTTCATACCGAAATGAGATCGATGTGAAAGGGCTTCATATAGGTATACCACAAGTGAGTATTCCTCTAAAGCCTTTCATACTTAAATGAGATCGATGTGAAAGGGCTTCATATAGGTATACCACAAGTGAGTATTCCTCTATAAAGCCTTTCATACTGAAATGAGATCGATGTGAAAGGGCTTTATATAGGTATACCACAAGTGAGTATTCCTCTAAAGCCTTTCATACTAAAATGAGATCGATGTGAAAGGGCTTCATATAGGTATACCACAAGTGAGTATTCCTCTAAAGCCTTTCATACCGAAATGAGATCGATGTGAAAGGGCTTCATATAGGTATACCACAAGTGAGTATTCCTCTAAAGCCTTTCATACTTAAATGAGATCGATGTGAAAGGGCTTCATATAGGTATACCACAAGTGAGTATTCCTCTAAAACCATTCATACTGAAATGAGATCGATGTGAAAGGGCTTCATATAGGTATACCACAAGTGAGTATTCCTCTAAAAACCTTTTACATTATGTTATAAATAGATATGCCAGTACATTGCACTTTGCATATTAATGTTTTGGCAGGGAGCTAAGAGATCATTATGGAGCAAGTAAACCTACAGGAAATCAATCTTTTTACTTTCTGCTAATTTTCATTAATATATCTTGATATTGTTAGTTAGGGGAATAAATGTTATATAATGCTTTTTTTTTCCTGTCGCAACCTAACTAATGAGAGATGAGATTCTATGACAGGGCTCCCTATACACATGAATATTCCTCATGAACCTCTCACCCTACACAAGACTTGTCCCTAACTTTCTCTTGGGGGTCAGGATTAAAATAGTTGGTGTCTGTATTTACCAGACCCCTTTGAGACTTTTAAATGGATTGGGGGAGGGGGGTGTATATATGCAGGACACCTGCTGGTATAAAGCCCTGCCCGACCTACCAGATGATAATGATATATATAAGGGTACAATGTAATTATGATATTCAAGGCAGCCATGTTGGTGAGTAAGAAAAGCAGCTCTGAGAGGGCCACAATGACCCTTAAGATCGATGCTCTTTGAATTGAGAAGCAAGGAGGCTTACTGCATTATTGACATGACATACTTTTTAGTCATTTACTTTCCATTTTCTTTATTGTTTTATTCCAAAACCTTGACAAATCCCACTCAAAATTAGTAGCATGATTGGAATGTTTTTCTTTTCTACAATATATTCTAAACACAGCACTAGCCGTCCTTGGACTGTGGTCTTGTATTATATCATGAGTGACGTGAAGTAAATAGGATTGAAGTGAATTGATTAAGAAAGGAATGTTGGGGAAAATAGAATTAATTAACCATGTCAATAGGTGTGAAAACAGGAAGTGAATGTATACTTGTGTGTATGTATGACAATATCAAGTATAAATCAATAATATCATCATTATTTATGAAGTATATTCCCACCATGTTTCCCACAGGGGGGATAGAGGCCTTTTTGTTGGTATGGTTTTACCGGCACAGTATATGAGATCAAAATTTTAATTGAGAGAAAGTTCAGTTTGTGCAGATGGCATTTAGTGGGATTCTTTAAAAAAAGAATAACATGCTGTACATGTTCCGCTGAACCCGTTGACTACTGAATTCATTCATTACCATAGGCTTAATACACAGATCACCCGGTTCCAGTAGAGAATGGGTTAATATCGTTGTGGTAAGTGAGTTCCAAAAAGGTTTGTCATGGTGTGACAAGTTAAACCTCCATGATTTGAACCAGACTATATACATCAATAATAATAATAATACATATGATTTATAAGGCGCCAAATCCACTTGACAGTCAAATGCTCAAGGCGCAGCTTGTGCAAGAGATGAAATACATACATGATACATTTATACAAAGTGCGATAGGAAAGGTACAGACATGAAAGGTTATGGTAATCAATTATAAGCTAAATTAAACAGATATTTGTTAAGATTGTTTTTTAACACTTCAGCAGAACTGCTATTCTTAATCCATTGAGGGAGAGTATTCCATAATGAAGGCCCAGCATGAGCGAAGGTTCGCTCCCCCCACTTTGTTTTAACCCTAGGAGTAACAAGTAAGCCAGAGTTTTGAGAACGTAGCTGTCTAGAAGGAAAGTAATGCTTAATCAAGCCGATGTTATACTGCGGAGCAGAGCCATGTATACAGTGAAATAATAGCAAAATAATCTTGAAAATAACACGTTTTTCTACGGGCAACCAATGGAGTGATTTGAGGACTGGTGTGATGTGACTGTACTTGTTGGACAGGGTCACAACACGAGCAGCAGCATTCTGTAATCTTTGTAATTTTGCGAGTAGGTTGTGAGGCGAACTAAAACAAAAGGCCATTACCAAAATCGAAGCGAGAAGAAATTAAAGTATGAGTAATTTTCTCAGTGGCACTACGGTTAAGATATTTGCGAATAAAACCCAAATTGCGTAACTGATAACGTACTGATTTTGAGACATATTGAATTTGTGTAAACATTGTCATGTTTGAGTCGAGAAACACACCAAGGTTGCGACATATATTAGCACAGGTACTTTACAATGAATGTTTTATCTTAGAAGGGCAATAAAATCATTGTCAAAGTTGAATGTGTATAAAAACGAAACAAAATCAGAAAAAAAAAGTTATTTAGGGTTTGTTAGGAACTTGGCAAATTAGAATATTTTGAATCCGAGATCATATAAATCTATCAGAATCATGAGTTGACAATTTGTGTTAAGATTGGGACCATTTTGGAACCTACATCATGATGAACTTACATGTAATGCCGTTTCAAGAAAGGGAAGCTCTATTCTTAGTCCATAGATACTGTACTGCAGTTATGTTATTTTTGGATTGGATTTGCAGCCTGTAGCACAGGATATGTTAAAGTCTTGTTCCTCTAGAATTTGTGACAAGGAACATATTGAAATGCACTTGGTCCTCTACAGTAAGGTGCATATCATTTAAACATATTTCTCTCAATGCAGTTCTAAAGTGCTTTGGAATTTATCCCCATGGCAATAATGAATAACATCTCAGGCCTTCATTTAAAAACAGCTTTCTTGCCTCATCATTCCTTTTTTGACAGTCATTATGTGTTGTCTTTTGTCTCCGTCTTTGTTTGCTAACTATCTTTCTCCATCTCTCTCTCTCTCTCTCTCACTCTATCTCTATCTCTATCTCTTCATATCTATGTTTTTCTGTCTGTCTTCTTCCCTTTAAATCTCTCCGCCCCGTCTTGCTTTCTCTCTCTCTCTCTCTCTCTCTTGTTTTCTGTCTATATTTTCTTTCTCTATCTCTCTTTCTTGTCTGCCAACCTTACTTACATGCCTCCTTCTTTCCTTCTCTCTCCCCACCTCTCTCTCTCTCTCTCTCTCTCTCTGTCTTTCTCTCTCTATTTTTGATTTTCTTTCTGTCCCCTTCTTCCCTTCCGTTCTTTGTCTATTTTTTCTTTCTCTATCTCTCTTTCTTGCCTGCCAACTTTACATGCCTCCTTCTTACCTTCTCTCTCTCTCTCTCTCTCTCTCTTTCTATTATTCCTACTCTGGACTTCATTGCATGAAGGTAATAAGTGTAGCCACAGCATAGTGTGCTTCTAATATCTGTATCTTGTACCATTTACATACTTCAAGATAAAGACCAGTTATGGTCATGCGATTGCATTGTGAAAGAAACGTTGTGGAATCAATCAAAAAAGGTTGATCATCTAGCATATAAGTATTGGTGTGTACTGCAAGGTTCTGGAATCATCAAAATGATAAGAAATTTGGCCCAGTCTTCGTAAAGTTACAAGCACTGTAAACAGAAAGATGTATATGGGACTACGCACACGTGCACGACACATGCGTTTATCTCTCACAGGCCAATAGATAAACTAATTTACCAAATATATCGATAAGTAGGCGGGTTCCCGGCAAATTTTTTATCATTATGTATTAGTCAAAACATATTCTTTCACATGATTGGTAATAAGAGCTTCCATTTCATTTTTTGAAATTGGGGCGTTTCCAATACTAGTCTTTACCTTTAAGGGTCATTGTTGCCCACGCAGAGCTAATTTTTCACCCCCACTTGCCCTAATGCTTTCCACACTTTGCCAATCACTTTTCAAATTCAAATCTACTTTTGGTTTCTCTCTCTTCAGTGCAACCATTAAATCCTGATGTTAACCACCATTCATCAAACTGTGGTCATCATTATTTCCTTGGCAGCTTTCAAGCTTAGCTTCATTCGTAAACAAGGCACTACTGTTTCTAAGAAAAGCTGTTGAGTCAAAAGCAAAACTCAGCAAATAAATGGCACTGTCCAAAATCATTGGTCTGGTGTGAGTAGATATATTCAAATTTACATTATACCCAAACATGTTTTTAAATTAATGTTTTTTCTCCTTTTTTGTTAATCTTCCATTATAGGAGTACCATGCCCCAGGACTGAGTGCAGATGTTTTACTAGCCTGGTCCAATGCTGCCAATCTATTTGAAAATGCAGGGGCTAAAGTAAGCCCAATATCTCTCCCTCACACACAGTACTCCATAGCTGTCTATTCTGTTCTGAACACTGTAGAAGTAGCATCTAATATGGCCAGATATGATGGCATAGAATACGGTAAGTCCCCTCTTTTTTAATGAGGTAAACAAAGAAAAGTTACGTACGACATTCTTCACTCCCTGGGGAGCATTCCAGCCAGGCATCATTTTACAGACGCTCACAATGCTGAGCAAACTACATTAACTTTCACAATCTACTGGGTACCCATTTAACACCCGGGTGAAGAGTGGCTATTGTAGTAGATTAATGTCTTGCCAAAGGATGTAAGTGCCTGGCTGGGATTTGAACCCTGTACCTTGTGACCTGCAGTCGGATGACTTATCCACTAGACCACAACACCTCTACCTATTGATTTCCTCTTTTGATATGAAGAAACTTTCTTTTCTTCCTTCAATTTTGTTACATATCTAGGAACATGTCCACTCCAATACGAAAACTAGAAAAAACGGAAGAGTAATTCCGCTTGTATGATAGGACGCCATTATGCCAATCATATTTTTATTTTAGTGCATGACATTTTTAATTGAATGGAATTGAATTGAACTTCACCCATGATGGTTGAATTGCTAATGACAAGAAACACTATAGCTTGAGTGATTTCACCTTCCAAAGTTACTTAAGTACATAACTATTTTAGTCTTTTTTAAATTTTCATTCAAAATGAATTTGTTTTGTTTCTACTGATGTTAATTGTTTTTGAGGTTTGTATTTATTCCTATTGTATTTTGTGCTAAATGCTTATGAACAAGTACTTATTCCAGCAGATATTTATGAATCAAACTTTGAGTTTCAGTCCTAGTTTCAGTTGGCTATAGAGTATCTTCAAGGCAGCAAACTTCAGAGTACACACCTATTTCTATTGAAGGATAGAAAAGTATGTAGTTTGATCGGAAGGCTGTTTGTTGTATATCACTCTGTATGAAGGATGCCATGTATTCTCTTTTGAACCACAACCCTGTATGTACCCCGTCTATGCTAGATCTATCACACAAAGGTACTCTACATTCCCTCACCTTGTATCATTTATAATGTTATTCAAATGAACTTTCTGTGGTAAGACACCCATGGCTACTCATGCTGCCTACATTATTACAACAATAGATGAAACTACTAGGTCGTAACATTATATGTCTTTGTCATCTGAAAAATACATTTATCACAAGAAATGTGTACATGTTTTTCAGTCTCCACTGAAAATTGCTTTATAATCCGTTTCTGGAAATTAACATAAAGACTGACTATCTGCCTGATTGACTTAGAGAAACAGGTGCTGATATTTCCTTCTTCTTCTTCCAAGGAATGTGCTGCTTCGAGGCCTTGAAGATTTCACGCTTGTGACACACTAAGTTCATGGAGTTAAGGTGTGCAGGACATGATATTCCTAAGTGTACTGTAAGCTTTGCACAAACAGCTTAGGCAGGAAGAGGGATAGACAGATGAAAGGATGGTGGATGAAAAGGGTGAATGTGAATGAGGGATGACTTATTAGTATGAAAGAGATGAATCATAGATATCAAGGGGAGTTTAAGAAATTCAAAATAAATCCCTACACTAAAAATAGATGTTTGGACAGCACTCTAATTACTTTATCATAATAGGTGTAGTAGAATTTAAAGCAGGACTGCACTACCTGTAGCTACTTGCGCCCTCTATACAGCCCACAATGCCTAAGGGGTATCTGTTGGTCCCCCATGATTCCCTTTTTCTTATGTTAATTGAGAGCTGATTTGATGAGATAACTACCTGGCTGCCAGTGACCTCGCAGGGCCGTTTAATCCCTCCTGGCCAAACTAGTGCAGATAGGCTTTAAGGGGGATCATCATTTCAGTTCTGTACTTAAATAGTAAATCATGAAGGAAATTTGCAATTCAAAGTGTACTAATCACCTAAAACAT
Source organism: Strongylocentrotus droebachiensis (assembly GCA_035222895.1). Taxonomy (NCBI): domain Eukaryota; kingdom Metazoa; phylum Echinodermata; class Echinoidea; order Camarodonta; family Strongylocentrotidae; genus Strongylocentrotus; species Strongylocentrotus droebachiensis. Next base: position 153,430 of record JAVYIG010002185.1, read on the forward strand.
TATTTTTGATACGGTCAAATTGTATCAAATCAACCTTACCCGTGTTTACTAGGCATTCTATAGGTTAAAAGGTAAGCTAGTAGGAAGAAAATAAAAGATTATAGAAAACGCCCTATTCTATACAAACATGTAGGCGTGCATCAACTAGCCTATTCAATGCAATTTTCAAACTCATAGCTTTTTTATACAGTATAGCAGGCCTGATAATTTCCTGATTATTTTTGTTCCCAAATTTTTCACAATTATTTTTCAATCTTTGTTTTCTTCATTTCATTGATTTTTTTCTCACAAAACGGAAAGTCCCTGAAATCGATGTAAAATCCAGTTTAAAATTAGGGGGGTGAGGTGCCATTTTTTCATTGCTTGCTTGAACGCATGCTCTCAGATTTCTAAAAATCTCTTTTTTTTCTCACTTAAATTTTCTTCTTTTTAGCTCATCCGGCCTGAAGGGCCTGATGAGCTTATGCCATGCCGTGGCGGCCGTCGTCCGTCCGTCCGTCCGTTCAAAGTTTTCAAAATGCTTCTTCTTCGTTATTTTTCAACCGATTTTGATTCTGATTGTTTCATATGATAGGGCTAGAAGGGGGATTTAAAATTTCTACACAGAATCGTGAAATTTATTATCTATGCTAATTTATGCAAATTTATTCCAAAATAACAAAAATTGCTTTTTCTCCCTCATTTCTTGACCGATTTTGATTTGGTTTGCCTTATCTGGTAGAGCTAAATTTAGAACACTAAACTTCTACACAGAATTTTGAGATTTTGCTCCATTGATTATTTATGGTACTTTATGCAAATTTATTCCAAAAATAATAAAAAAAATCAAAAAAAATGTTTCCTCTCCTTCATATTTCGACCGATTTTGATTTGATTTGCTTTATATCATAGAGCTTACTTTGGTACACGATACCTCTACGCAGAATTTTGAAATTGTTCTCCATTAATTAATTATGTTAATTTATGCAAATTTCTCCAAAAATAACAAAAATTTCTTCTTCTCCCTCATTTCTTGAGCGATTTTGATTTGGTTTGCCTTATCTGGTAGAGCTAAATTTGGAACACTAAATTTCTACACAGAATTTTGAGATTTTGCTCCATTGATTAATTATGGTAATTTATGCAAATTTATTCCAAAAATAATTTAAAATCACAAAAAATGCTGCTTCTCCATATTTCGACCGATTTTGATTTGGTTTGCCTTATCTGGTAGAGCTAACTTTGGTACACTAAACTTCTACACAGAATTTTGAAATTGTTCTCCATTAATTAATCATGGTAATTTATGCAAATATATTCAAAAAATAACAAAAATTCCATTTCCTTTAGTTTCTATTTAATCTTGTACAGCTAAATGAAATTATGTCCCTTCCAGGGCATCAAAATTTTTTTTTTGACCAGTTCAAAAGTGTACCACATAAAATTTACGATATTTGTTGTTGCGAGATGCGGATGAGCGCTACGTCATTGACGTTCTGGTTATAACTGTCACTATCACCCCAGGTATAGAACACAAAACTCCTTATATCGAAAGCAAAATATCTTTTGATGATTTGTACACTTCAAAAATATGGTTGAATCCATATATAAAGACTGCTTATGGGAAGAAAAATAAATGGCCATTGTCGAGAGTTCTCTTCAAAGCGTTTTACAAAAAACCATGCTCCAGGCTAATCACTTGAAGAATGGGATCTTTATAGGCAGAATGTTGGGTAGGCTGGCTTTAGTTCTATTTTCATTCAATTTATAAAAAATGATAATAAAGAAAGTTGACTTCAAATGTCTTTCACAGTTAAAACTCGGACATTATAGTTTCAATAGACAATTTTTCCCTGAGTACTTCCTGGTTTTTATGTGTTGTCATGTTCATATTCATTCGCACTGACGAGACCAACAGCAGATTTTCCCCAAATAGCAATGGCATGGTGGGTGATAGATGAAACTGCAATAAATTTCATTAACTGAGTACAATGTACAATGATACTCTTTTTTGTTCTTGGGGAGAGCTGATGTCTGTACTGGAAGAAGAATTCTACAAATTGGGGAAACTTGCTTCCAACCTTTTGTACTTGGTGACATATAAAACCTGTAATATAAACATGACCTGTTTTCAATCACATACAAGAGAAGGAAATTTCAATGAACATAAAATGTTCTTAGGTATTTCAAATAAGTATTCTTCTAACACACCAAAATGATAATGAATTTCTCATGACTTCTAAACTTTTAACATTTCCTGTAAATATAGTATAATAATAATAATAATTAACAACATTTGTATAGCGCTTATCACAAAATATGTCTCTAAGCGCTTAAGAAAAATAGAAAGAGAAGGAATTACAGCCAAATATTAAGTTATACATAATAGATAGTGGACAATCGAGGGGGCTGCATATGCAAATGAAAAAGGCTATTTAACAAAAAAATTGGTTTTTAACATGGATTTGAATTTGTCTGTTGAATCTGCTTGTTTTATACATTGAGGTAAATTGTTCCAGAGTTGAGGGGATGCTGGATAAAAAGTTCGGGAACCATAAGACTGGGTATTGGTGGCAGGAACTATTAAGAGTGATTTCTTGTTTGAGCGCAGGTTGCGGGAGGGTAAGTATTCTGATATCAGCCCTTGAAGGTAGACTGGAGCTGTTTTTGTCAAACATTGGAAAGTCAGCAAGAGGATCTTAAAATCAATTCGTTCCCGGACTCTTAGCATGTGAAGCTCCCTAAGCAGTGGAGTGATGGACTCACGTGAACGACGCTTTGCAATAAGTCTAGCAGCAGAGTTTTGTACTCTCTGCAATTTGTTAATTTGTGCATCAGGAAGACCATACAGAAGACTGTTGCAAAAGTCGATACGAGACATGACCAGTGACTGAACAAGTCTCTGGGTGGTCTTTTTAGTAAGAAACTGACGGATGCTACCGATTTTATGCAACGCAAATGAGGCAGATCTGCATACATTGTTCACATGAGTCTTCAGAGATAGATTATTATCAAATGTGACCCCAAGGTTTCTAGCACCTGTAGAACATTCTATGTCAGTACCATCAAGACATACATCAACAATCGGACTACAAGTCCTATGTCTGCTAACAAAGTGTATACACTCCGTCTTATTTTCATTTAATTTCAATCCATTCTGTATGGACCAATTCTTAATGTCTGTAAAACATGCACTGAGTCTTTGTAGAGCAACAGCATGGTTATCCTTCTTTAGCACGAGGTAAATTTGAGTGTCGTCTGCATAAGTCATACACGATATGCCATGGTGTTTAATGACATCCTCTAATGGAGACGAGAAAAGTGTAAATGCTAACGGACCGATAACAGATCCTTGGGGTACTCCGAAGTTCAAAGAGCTGACATGTGACTCACGGTCGCTAACAAAAACAGACTGAGTTCTGTTAGTGAGGTAGGATCGAAACCATTCCAAGGCTGTGTCTTTGAGTCCAAATCTATCATGCAAACGGCTTAGAAGGGCATCATGACTCACGGTGTCAAAGGCTGCAGAATAGTCCAACAGCAACAGAATCGCTTCATCGCCTTTATCCAGGGAAAGTAGAATGTCATTTGAAACTTTTAGCAGGGCAGTTTCACAACTATGATGAGGCCGGTATCCTGATTGCATCTCAGAATATAGGTTATGCTCGGACAAATACTCCTGGATTTGTTTTAACACGACTCTCTCTACAGTCTTTCCCAAGAACTGAAGATTAGATACAGGCCTGTAGCTCTTTAGATCATCAGGACTCAGCTTCGTGGACTTCAAGAGTGGAGTCACATGAGCATGTTTGAGAGAATCAGGGAAATGACCATTGGTGATTGAAGCATTCACAATAGATGTTATAACCGGGGTTAACTCATTAATGCATTTCTTCAGCAGCCAAGTAGGGATTGGGTCGAGTCGGGTGGAAGTTGAACGAGACTTTAGGATCAGTCCACAAACTTGGCCCTGTGATATTGGAGAAAAGGCATCAAAACATTGCAGAGTGCTTCGAAAACTGATATGGGCTAGATTGCTTGAAGGTAGACTCGAGAGAGACCCGACAAGGACATCAATCTTGGTGCTGAAGAAATTACAGAAACGATCGGCAAGAGATAGACGAGGGTCATCATCTGACGGGAGGACCGTCCTTGTGGAGGTAGAAGACAAACGATCAACTCTTTGAAAGAGTTGATGGATATCACATTCATCAAGTTGTTCAGAGTAATACTCCCTTTTAGCCATGGCAAGTCGGTTGCTGTAGAGACGACATTCATCCTTCAGGATTTGGCGGTCAATTTCGGCTCTGGAGAGACGATATTTTCTCTCAAGTTGTCTTACCCTCTGCTTACTCTTACGGAGATCATCGGTAAACCATCGAGAGTGAGGCCTTGCAGTTACACATCTAGTAATCAGAGGGGCATGCTTATCAAGTAGAGCTTGAAGTACCATGTTATATTGAACAGCTTGCTGGTCAAGACCAGAAGCAGGTGATCTATAAAGTTCAGACTCTAGAATATCCTCACGGAAAGCTTGGATGTCAATGTCCTTCAGTTTGCGAAAACTGATGTCAATTTTCATAGGATCCGGCTTCTTGATGTTAAGTTGGCAGCCGACGGATGAGTGGTCTGAAGGAAGAAATTGTGATGAGTGAACATTAGCAATCACATCATCCGACGCTCTTGTAAGAATTAAGTCCAACGTATGGCCCTTTTGATGGGTGGGAAAGTTAACGTGCTGGATCAAGTTGGCTGACGAAATCAAGTCCAGAAACAACATCGCCTCTCGATCTTTATCATCGTTGACATGAAAATTAAAGTCACCACATATCACAAGATGGTTGCGTTCAGATGCCAATCCTTCAAGAAAGGTAGCGAATTCATCAAGAAAGATGGAAGATGTTGATCGTCGATCAATAGTTCTCTGTGGTCTGTAGATTACCACCAAGCGAAGAGGCTTTTGACGGTCAGCTGAAATGAGAATGTTAAGATATTCAAAGGATTCAAGAGTTCCGAAGTCCTTTCCAAGAACTTTGAAGCTTCGATGTAGGCATACACCAACGCCACCAAAATAAGAAGCTAATGAGTTGTTTCACACAGGCTTTATCACAAACATAATGGTCATACATGAACAGGTGGAATCTAGACACAGAATTTATTAGGTAAATGTTAACCCTTTGCTTACAGGAACCTGGTGGTACCTGTGTTAAGCCTATGGGAACCTGGTGGTCCCTGTGTTAAGCCTATGGGAACCTGGTGGTCCCTGTGTTAAGCCTATGGGAACCTGGTGGTCCCTGTGTTAAGCCTACTGGAACCTGGTGGTCCCTGTGTTAAGCCTATGGGAACCTGGTGGTCCCTGTGTTAAGCCTATGGGAACCTGGTGGTCCCTGTGTTAAGCCTATGGGAACCTGGTGGTCCCTGTGTTAAGCCTATGGGAACCTGGTGGTCCCTGTGTTAAGCCTATGGGAACCTGGTGGTCCCTGTGTTAAGCCTATGGGAACCTGGTGGTCCCTGTGTTGAGCCTATGGGAACCTGGTGGTCCCTGTGTTAAGCCTATGGGACCTATACAATTCAGTAGTCAACAGGTTAAAAGTGTATACATCCAAAGGTGTATTGGCTGATTGACTATTTGAATAACCCTATCACAATGATGATTGCAAAATCCTATGATTCTTGTGTTATGTTCAGACTCATGAGAACAGATAATATGTTGTGATATCTGATTTGCATCTAAAAGACATACCGGTAACAAATATAAGCAGAAATAACACCTGTTCTCAGTATATAGAGCATATTGTGATACCTGCATATGATCTAAGTGTATAAATATAGTATAAAGTATGACCTTAAAACAATGTCTTGGCTGGGCTCCAGAATGGGGCTTGCTAATTGGACTGAGAGGCAGTTGGTGATCCAACATGCTGTATCTGCTCCAGGATTCATTTTTTTCAACATATAGGTTTGGGCTTAGTTTATGATTTGGTTTTAGGGTATGTTAAATGTTATGTTAAAGGTAATGCAAAGTTTTGGGAAAATTTGAAAATTGGATGGATAGTAATTCTTTAAAATTTTGATACATTGGTATGCCCCTGTGGATGTATTATAAACACTAGAAAATGTAGCCCCTGAAACACTTCTGCTTTCGAGAAATTGAATAATAAAAAAATTACTGGTGCTCCCAGTACATTTCAAATATTTCAAAAAGTGCCTAATGCCATTCCATGGTAGCTGCGACCGTGAAAATCTGAGAATATGAAGTTCTGATATATAGTTTCCAAACAGGAATAGCAAATCAGTTTCAAGTTCAAGTTTCAAGTTTCAAGTTTTATTCATCTTTCTTTCATAACACACTTTACAAATATGACATGAATATAACAAGTTTACAGAATATGGCGTTACAAAAGAAAGATGAGGTGACCTTGGTTGAAAGCAAGGCTTGTGGATTTAAGGTCCCTCATGAGTGGCTTATGAATACGTCCTAAAAGAACAAAACTCGTAAGATAAGAATAAAACATACATTTAAGTGCTGACAAAACTAAACTAACTAAACAACTGATAAAATATAAACATAAATAAGTATAATAAAATCTACTGACTACTAAATAATGACTATAAACAAGAGAAACAGGAAAATACAACGAGCAACAGGACTGAAACACAGACAAAAACAAAAAAAGACAGAGAGATGAATAGATGTGAGAGATGGGAGTAGAATTATGCTGACCTATATAGTAATTAATTTTCTTAAATATTGATCACAACTATAAATCTAGACGATATCAACTCAAATAGAGTAACTTCAGTTTGCGCTTAAGAAACACTGTTTTAAAGCTAAAGTAATATCAGTCTTGAGAGGGCGCTATACAACATAAAGAGTTTATTATTTACAATTTTATCACTTTCGACTCGATTTCAACCCCGACAACGATCATTGAATTTTGTAAGACTGCATATGCTTCAAATATGTTCATTTGAACCAAATTCATGACCCCATACCAAAACTTTGTAGTACCTTTAAGTATGGTGTTTAATCAGTTCTGGGTTTATGGTTTGATTTATTTGGCATCACCTGTGCCTGGGAGGAGGAAGCAAACTGAATTACTGTGACCCTCTGTTTGGGTTAGGTTATGATTTGGTTTTAGGTTCGGTGTAGGGTTAGCAAACTGAATTACTGTGACCCTCTGTTTGGGTTAGGTTATGATTTGGTTTAAGGTTAGGTGTAGGGTTAGCAAACTGAATTACTGTGACCCTCTGTTTGGGTCAGGTTATGATTTGGTTTTAGGTTAGGTGTAGGGGAGAGTGGGGTTGGTTGGAACATTTTTCAGAAATATGACTCTATAACGCAATTAAAGTTGATTCAGGATTTAATAACTATATCAGTTCAAGCATACATCTGTGTGTTACAAATACAGCATATAACAGAATATATACATTTGAAATGAGATAGGCTAGAAACAAAAACAGGGTTAGGGTTTAAAGATGTACCACATTTAAGTAAGTCTCCTTTGAAGTCTGCCTAACACTCCTGCCATGATCACAGTAGGAGTCTCAAGCAGGTTACGAAAGAGATGCGACAGATATGATCTACCCTTAAAGTTTGAAATCAAGTAATTTGGAATAGTAAAAAAACTTCTAAAGGCCTACTGTTCATCACACATTTATAACCAGCGCTCAAAATACACGGGGGCGATGGGCGATTCGCCCCCGTGAGCTCCATAATCGCCCCCGTCAGGTTGCTCACGGGGGCGATTGAAAAATTAAAAATCGCCCCCGTGGAATTATAAAATTAAGATTGTCTTTTCTGATATAACTTTAACACAATATTGAGTATCAATTTTCAAACCTTAAACCAATGAAATGGAACTTAGATGGCGCTTTCTCTCCCATCTCTATGAGTATTACCGATACAAACAACGGAAGCTCGCAGTGCAGCTAGTGCGGCCCTCAGCAGTGGCTATACTGCGCCGGTAGTACCAGTGTGCATGCTGACGCCCAATATCTGCTGGAGCTGGAGACGATCGCGCAAGAACTGAAACATGGAGAAGTTTTTCGTTGTGAAAAGTGTGAATCCTCTGAAATCTGGTTATTCTAAAAGGCCAGCAAATAATGTAACTCCACCAGTAAATCAATATTGAGAAGAAGATCACCAAAGATGTTGCAGGGGCGGATCTAGGCGGTTTAGGGTGTTTAACCCCCCTCCCCCCCCCCCCCCCCCCTTTGGCTGCCAAGTGAAAATGTGATGTGCATAGAAAATGCTATCACGTGTTCAGACCTACACAGTATTAGTAGATGTTAGTAGATGCCAGGAAAACATCTTTTACGGGGGTTCAAAATAGCAACAACGAAAATCGCCTCGCCACTACGCGGCTCGTGGACGATGCTCCACATCGTATTTGGGTTACCCCCCACCCCCCACCCTTAGCAAAAAGATCCGCCTCTGTGTTTTGGAAGGATATGGTAAAGACTAAAAGTAAAGAAAGAATGTAAATAAGGTTGCTCTGAATAATTAATAAGTAAATTCTAAGAGGGAAATTGTCGACTTAAATAAATGATAATAATGATAATAATACTGTGAATATCATTATCATTTTCATTATCATTTTCATTATCATTTTCATTATCATTTACATTTACATTTACATAAAATGAAAGAAGAGGATCTAAGCTTTCCAAATATGTGTCATTTATTAATTATAAATGTGATTAAGTTATGATAAAACATCGATAATTCTCGGTTTCGTTTTTTCTGGGACGCACTGTATAGTAACATGTAGACAGAAATCATACACTGCGAGTTCGTTGTGTAACGACTTTACACAACATAAAAATAAAAATTACACAACTTTACACTGCAAATTCGTTGTGTAAAGTTGTGTAATGTTTTATTACACGACTTAACACAACCCGTGTTTAAGGAGTGAACCATCCAATGTCGTTACACAATGAATTTGCAGTGCACACACATGTAAATCTGAGATTGTTCATTAATATTATGTTATTAAATACAGTTTGCAGAATCATCAGTAAATAACTATGTTTAGCATTTACAGTCTATAAAAAGTGGTTCCATAAATTGATATCTCTGTGTTTGGATCAAGCAAAAAAAATGCGTTTCTGGAAGCGAGAAAAAAAAATATGGAAAGAGGGGAAGGTCGAAATCTGTTTACGTGCAATACTTTAAGTGCACCACGAGGACAACTATATTATGTCAAAGTCATGTTAATCCAGATAAGGTTATTCGAGGAATAAACTTTCAGATTCATATTTGAATCCCAATAAATAATATGTAGTCAAAATTAGATATAGTAAGGTACAATAGACATGTCTACGGGTGCTTCCACTAAACGACATGACTTGAAAAAATAATATGAATGGATATATATGTAATGTTATAGATTAATCATAGTAAATTATAAGTTATTACCATGGAAATATGTAGTTTGTTTTCTTCCTACTTGAATTTCTTCTCTCTTCTCTCTCCCTTTCCCCTTTCCCAATCTTTCGTAAGTACATCTATATTTACGTAAGATAATAATGATAAGACAGAGTGAAAAAGTTAAAGGTACATTTTGTTGTTTACAAAAAGATCCCTTTCCCTATATAAGACCGATTACATGCTATTTCAGGGCGCGACAAACCCGCTTGCCCGATGTCCCGGGGCAACCAAATTGAGCCGTCGGGCAAGTAAATAAAATTATCACTTGCCCGATCGGGCAAGTGATACTTTTACAGTAATTTCCTAGTGTCCAAGAACTCTACCATTCACCCGTCAACTTCTTACCCGTCGTCAAAATCCAGAAGCAAAAAAGCGATCGTTCCGATTTCGAAAAAACTTCACAGACAGCTAGCCAGCTCAGCTAGCTCAGCGCGCATGCAACAGTGACACTTCAAGCCATGAATGCCGCTCCGCCTCCACGCACGGCCGGCCGTGAGCTAGCTAGAGACAGCTAGCGCGATCGTACCAGCTGCGAGCTTATTCGCGCTCTCTCTCTCTAGCTCTGCAGGCCGCACCGACAGGCCTTTGCTATTCTCTGATTGCCGATTGGTTGAATCACGCCAAATATGACGTCATTATTCTAGGGAAATGAACACGTGCGAATCGGAATGGAATAAACAACAGGGATTTTCTAGTAAGTACAAAAAGTCAAATGTTTGATATTTATTCATAATGACTGTTAATGATTGTGAACATATTATTTAAAACTCGTTGCTCATATAAATCAGATGAATGTTTTTGTCTCGTTTTCATTTTCAATCTGATTATTTATGGAGAATCAATAAAATGCGTTTTTTAAACCTTCAACCATCCTTTGTTGACCATTTTCTTTGACATATTAGGTTATTATTCAGTACAGTTACACTGTACATGTATGTGCATTAATTTGCTATCTAAAACACTAACTTATCATTACGAGATAATAAATGCTTTAACCTCGAGTCCTTTTTCGCTTTAAAGTTTTGGGCAAGTGGAAATATTGTTTGGGCAAGTAAATTGAAAACCCACTTGCCCGACAGGGCAAGTGGTGAAAAAAATTCTTGTAGCACCCTGCTATTTGCTAGATTCCATCTCTCACACGGGTACATGCTAATTTGGAAGTCCTAGTTTATGGCCCATATATGGTTCCAATTAATATTCTTGAAATGTGTTATGGAAGTATGAACACAATCGACTTAAAGGTATAGTTTTATTTGATGTTTTGTCTGACCCAAACGCTTTTGGGAACAAAATAGCAAAGACTTTAAAAGGCAATTCCAATGGCCTAGCCCTCACCTATTGACATTTTCTAGCATTACAATGATGTATTACGTAATCTGAACATGATTCCTATGGAATTTACAATAGGGTATTGAAATTGCCCTTGAGTTGAATTCTCGAAAGTCCTTTGCGATCATGTTTAGGGCTGTAAACTTCATACAGTCATCAAATAAACAGAAACGTTGATGTGCATGGTCGGTAACATTAGGCGTGTCTGCACTATCTCGAGATTGCCAAATATCCAGCTATTTGAACTATCCCGATCGCAAACTATCCAGCTAATTTGCGTTTTCATTAGACCGAAGTAGCAAATTAGCTGGATAGTTGGTCGGGATAATATCCCAAGATATCTCAGTCTAGTTTGCGGTTTTCCATGCTTACTCGAGGTCAGTGGTTGTACTAGCGCGCTGAGCGGTATAGATCGCATGTGCGAACCGGAAATCGTTGTGCATGATGGGATCGGGATATTTGACTCCCGACTTCGGTCTAATGAAGACGGTCGCAAACTATCCCGCTAGTTCGGAAATAGTGGGATATTTTGCAAACTAGACCGAGATATCTTGGGATATTATCCCGACCAACTATCCAGCTAATTTGCTACTTCGGTCTAATGAAGACGCAAATAGCTGGATAGTTTGCGATCGGGATAGTTCAAATAGCTGGATATTTGGCAATCTCGAGATAGTGAAGACGGGCCTATTGTATGGGACAAGATTACTTGGACTTGACATCACCTGTGCGAGGTGGGCATGCTATTTGTTAGCTTAAAATAATAGGTATAATTAATAAGTAAATAATGAGAGAGGGAGATAGAGAGAGAGAGAGAGTGAGAGAGAGAGAGAAAGAGAGAGAGAGAGAGAGAGGGAGAGAGAGAAAGAGAGAGAGAGAGAGAGAGATAGAGAAGGGGGTATGGAAAAAGAGTCACGGAAAGTTGCGTGATCAATACGAGGTTATAGTTGATGGTGTCACAGTCTTGTAGGTATCAAATATTTTGTCTAGATATCAATTGGCACAAGGTGATAAAACATACATTTGTTTGTCTTGTACAATGGCCAAATTTCTATTTCGAGATCACCCCCGCGTGAGAATAGTGAAGTTATATATTTTCGAGCTCAACTTCCTTATTTCAGCTTTTAATCAACTACAAAGGCGATATGGGCGCGACAAAAAAATAGAACAAAATAGGCTAAAGTTCAGTCAATTGTAACAGTTTTTCCCTCTGGCATTCCCGAGTTTTCATAAAATTATATAATACTTGTATGTTTAAGAGAACTAGTCCTAACGAACAAAGAAAACTCCAATTTGACTATACTACATTGCGACGATCATATCTCCTATACAGATTGAGTAATGCGTATGCAAATGAAGATTAGATTTATATTTTTAGAGCGAGCACATTAAAGATAAACTCCAGTTCTGGTAAAAAAAAAGAAAATTAATTCTCAGAGAATCAAACGAACTTTACACTGAATGTTCAAGATTATACAAATAAATGACATGTGCCAAACAATTTTGGAAGAAAATGTATACTGGCTGAGTAATGAGCATAGAAAGACAAGGAATCAAGGTAGTACTAGCCCCGACACCATGTGTGTTGTCCCATATATAGCTTTCTGTGTACAGTGATTGTTACTTTACCAAGACTCGGTCAAATTTATTATGATTTTGATGACTCCAGAACCTTGCAGAGCACACCAATACTTACATGCTACATGATCAACTGATTCTGATCCTTTCCACATCTTTAAGGCAAAATTGCCTACATTGATAAGCGTGGTATCAACGCAGTAAAAAACAGCTCTTTCGAAAAAATACAAGACATGAAGTAATTTGCACCTAGTAGTTAAACATTGTCTTGTTTCTGTATAACATACGTACACAGTGTCTATGTAAGATAAAGTTACATGTAAGTGATTGTGACGATTGGTTTATTGTTCTGAAACTTGTTTGTTTCTTTATAAGTTTATGGATTTATGTATTTAACCAGAGAGTGTAACGAAACAAAAAATCCAATCTAAAGCTATACTAACTTACACATTGCGTCTTACGATGTCAACTTTATATAAATATAACATTTTCAAAGAAAAATCGTCAACATCTATAGAAATGTCATAATTGGTTTAATTTCTGAAAAAAAATCAAAGCCTAATGTTTTGTTTTCAAATCACAAACACGAAGTGAAAGTTGTTTACATCACAAGGCAATGTTAAAAGCTGTCTTTTAATTTGTCGTTACTTTTCTTAACTTTAATGATCTGCATTGGTTTTTATTTGATAGTTTGTATTTTTATATGCTTTTTCAAGTTTATACTCATACGCGAATGTATACGGGCTTGGACCAGATATTTTGTACAAAGGGAAGAGATCTGACCACTAGCTGCATGTTATAACTTGTAAAGTTGTAAGAGAAATTTAGTTAAAGTTGAAAAATCAAACTTACCTTTCTAACTCCAAGAAGACTGAGACCCATGTGCTGTAGGCAATGTGGTATGTGGGGGTTGCTTTTGCACACCACCTGATGGCAGTGTTTCTAGAAATTAATTGTTGATTTTTAGGAAAATCTCAATGTTTCAACTAACCCCGCGTTCCAACCATCCCCACTCTCCCCTAGGGTTAGCAAACTGAATTACTGTGACCCTCTGTTTGGGTTAGGTTATGATTTGGTTTTAGGTTAGGTGTAGGGTTATCAAAGTGAATTACTGTGACCCTCTGTTTGGGTCAGGTTATGATTTGGTTTTAGGTTAAGTGTAGGGTTAGCAAACTGAATTAATGTGACCCTCTGTTTGGGTTAGGTTATGATTTGGTATTAGGTTAGGTGTAGGGTTATCAAACTAAATTAATGTGACCCTCTGTTTGTGTTAGGTTATGATTTGGTTTTAGGTTAATTTTAGGGTTAGCAAACTGAATTAATTTGACCCTCTGTTTGGGTTAGGTTATGATTTGGTTTTAGGTTAGGTGTAGGGTTATCAAAGTGAATTACTGTGACCCTCTGTTTGGGTTAGGTTATGATTTGGTTTTAGGTTAGGTGTAGGGTTAGCAAACTGAATTAATGTGACCCTCTGTTTGGGTTAGCTTATGATTTGGTTTTAGGTTAGGTGTAGGGTTATCAAAGTGAATTACTGTGACCCTCTGTTTGGGTTAGGTTATGATTTGGTTTTAGGTTGGATATAGGGCTAGTGTGAAGTTAAGTAGTATCGGTTTAAGTTAGGAACTTGATTGATGTATTAAAGGGATTGGGCAACTTTGCCTCAGATTCTTTAAAAAATCCTGGATTTAGCTCATGCTGCAATCATAATTATAAACCTTTAGGTCATACATGAATCCCATGACTTTTACAAGCCAATTGCCTGTCTGATTATCAAGATATCTATGATTGGAATTAGAAATGTCAGAATTCGTTTTCCTAACAGGTTTTATAAGATTACAGTCTACTAGGGAAAATGAGTATGGTAAAACCGGTCACTCATTTTTTTTTACTTTTTTGAGGCATTTCATGATCATTTTAAAGCACAATTTTTTGATGGCTTATTACACCATATCACAGTAACTGATAACGCGTAGGGTCATGCATCTCAGATTTAACATTGTTAAACGATCCCTTTAAGTTGACCATGGAGCATTTTTCATGCAAGATCACAGCACTGTATCCTGAAAATCATGCAGGCTTCTTAGTGTGAGATTCCTTTTACTTATAACTGCTCGGGATATCAGCTGTTTTAATCACCTTTTTTATTGGAGCTTGGTCATGAAGATAATGAGTAATACTTGTTTTCATACTTTCCACTACCATACAGCATACATTTATGTAATAGCCATTTCACATGTGTCTGTTTTAAGATTATGACTCCTGCATATTGTAAAATCAAGTTGTTAACTTTCAAAGCTGTAAAATTATGAAACAGGGGGGGGGGGGACAACAATTGTTTCCTTTAGAATTGAATGACATAGTTTTTCAACATTCTATGTTTGATGTATACCTCTAGATCTATCTCCAAATATGGCATTGTTCACCTATGATGAGAAGTTTTGGAGGTCATGCTTACAGACTTTATGTATTCCATTTCATTTTCAGACATAACTTCATTTTCAAGGGAATTGACAGAAAACTGTTGACAAACTGATCAAATATTTGTAGTGGTTTAAGTGCCTTTGAATTGATGAACAATCAAGGATGAATGTTATTGTTTGTATCATACTATAGAAGTTATGCATTCATGCTTTTCTGGACATGAGGTATACTTTTCATGTCATCTTTAAATAATTCACCACGCTTTTTTCACATGATCAAAAGTGACTTTCTAGGGAGAAAGAAAATCACAATTATTTTCTTTTAAAAATTGACAATCGATATCGGGAATCGATACCACCGATATCCATTTTTTTTTTTTTTCAAATTCTTTAAACAGGTAATTTTTTCTTCTTTCTATAATTCTTATATTTGTTTCTTTTCTTTTTTCTTAATCGTTAATTTTATAATTTTTTTTTTTTTTTTTTAATTCTGAAAACCGGTAAAAAAAAAATTCCTATAATTCTTATAATTTTTTGTATTTTTTTTTTAAAGGCCTTACTGTATTCTTATAAATTTGTTAGTTGTCATGCATTCGGTAAAAAATTTAATGCGTCGAGTAAAAATTGTCATGGGTAAAAAAAAATTCATGCGTCTGCTAATTTATTTTTTAATTTTCAAAGAAGTCCATTCTATAAAACAGATGATACGCAGTTTGATTTTGTGGGTCGGTGGAATTCTGTGCATGCTGTAACTTTGAGCAGGCCTGAAACACACCTGGCTACGCCTTGGGTGTTTAAACCTTGTGCACACAAATCCTACCGACCCACTCATACCTACGCATCATTTG
This sequence comes from Strongylocentrotus droebachiensis, assembly GCA_035222895.1. Classification (NCBI taxonomy): domain Eukaryota; kingdom Metazoa; phylum Echinodermata; class Echinoidea; order Camarodonta; family Strongylocentrotidae; genus Strongylocentrotus; species Strongylocentrotus droebachiensis. The sequence goes on from JAVYIG010002185.1 coordinate 169,020, forward strand.
TATACTCTCTTCCTATACACAATTAATTTTTTAAGTGATTGGTACACATGAATACTGTATTAATAATAAAGGTAAGTCATTACAATTGTTTTCATCCATTGCACTAATAACCCCCTCAAATTATGCAAATTCCAAAATCCTGCTTTCAGGTCATTACTGGAAGCAAAATCATTTGTCCTGTGATAACAGGAAGCATGCATATGAAGCATGATTTTGCCATGCAGCTGGTAAATCTGTAAAATAACATTTTGTTGTTGTTGAAGATTGTCTTTGGCCCATTTTATAAAACAGATGATGTACGGTTTAATTTGTGGGTCGGTGGAATTGTGTGCACATGGTACCAAACCATTCAAAGGTACCTTGTGCACACAATACTTAGCAACCCACTCAAACCTGTGCATCCAGGCCTGATAAAAACCCGATTTAAATCGGTTTCCCGATTTTTTTTTTATTTTTCCTGATTTTTTCCCGATTTTTATCTTACTTCCCGATTAAAAAAAAAATCCAGATTTTTTTTTTTTTTTTTACCAATTTTTGTTTTCTTCCCTATTTTATCCTGATTTTCCCGATTTCACTCCTATTTTCTCTATTCTTCCATGTTTTGCCCTATTTTTTCCCCAATTTTTTCCCCAATTTTCTTACTTGAAAGGGGGGAATGTTGTTAGATGCCATTTTTTCCCCGCGAATCCTCTTCTTTTTTTTTTACACAAGAAGGGCGTGGTTGAGGGGAAAACAAAAAACCTATTTTTTTTTTAGTGCTCACTATCACCCCTGGCATCGTTTGCATATTGTTGGACTTACCTGGATGTATGCTTCATTTCACTCGATTGTATTTTATGGTTAAAAGATAAAGACTCTCAATCTATAATTTTACACTCATCTCCTGAAGATTTCTTTATTTTTAATAGAGCCAATAAAACACAGTGTACTATCTATTTAACGAGAGATCACAGGAAGATATTGATAAATACCATCCTATGTCTATTTTTTCTTTCATTTAAAATAAAGCTATTTAAAAAGTATATACATGTATTATATATTTTTCCCGCATGTGTCATTCATACTGCCAGTGAAATTCACTCGTTATGGCGAGCCTCGGCCGGATGTGAAGAATTATTGCACTATCGCTTGTTAGCTGCTGGCACAGTGGCACATGCTTTGATTTTTGATTAAGCAGACAGTGCAGTGCAGCTAGTGTGCAACTAGCTAGCTAGCTAGCTAGTTACCTACAATTTTACAATGCAGCTAGATTCATATCGCGCTGGTGGTGGAACACAATCATTAAAAGCATCGTGTAACAATGTTAAATCTGAGATGCACGGCCCGACATGTTATCAGTGTCTGTGATATGGTGTAATATTGAAGCCCTAAAGAAATTGCGCTTCAAAATGAGCAAGAATTGCCTCAAAAAAGTAAAAATCTTTGAGTGACCGGTTTTACCATACTCATTTTCCCCAATATACTGTAGTGTTATGAAAACCGTTTGGCAAACGGTTTTCAAAATGTGTAATTCCAATCATAAATATCTTGATAATCAGACAGGCGATCGGCTTATAAAAGTCATAGGGTTCCTGACTGACCTAAAGGTTTATAATTATCATTGCAGCATGAGCTAAATCCAGGATTTCATTTCAGAATCTAAGACAAAGTACCAGATCCCTTTAAACAAAAATGCTATTTGCTAGATTCCATCTCTCACACGGGTACATGCTAATTTGGAAGTCCTAGTTTATGGCCCATATATGGTTCCAATTAATATTCTTGAAATGTGTTATGGAAGTATGAACACAATCGACTTAAAGGTATAGTTTTATTTGATGTTTTGTCTGACCCAAACGCTTTTGGGAACAAAATAGCAAAGACTTTTGAAAAAGGCAATTCCAATGGCCTAGCCCTCACCTATTGACATTTTCGAGCATTACAATGATGTATTACGTAATCTGAACATGATTCCTATGGAATTTACAATAGGGTATTGAAATTGCCCTTGAGTTGAATTCTCGAAAGTCCTTTGCGATCATGTTTAGGGCTGTAAACTTCATACAGTCATCAAATAAACAGAAACGTTAATGTGCATGGTCGGTAACATTGTATGGGACAAGATTACTTGGACTTGACATCACCTGTGCGAGGTGGGGCATGCTATTTGTTAGCTTAAAATAATAGGTATAATTAATAAGTAAATAATGAGAGAGGGAGATAGAGAGAGAGAGAGAGAGAGAGTGAGAGAGAGAAAGAGAGAGAGAGGGAGAGAGAGAAAGAGAGAGAGAGAGAGAGAGAGAGAAGAGGGTATGGAAAAAGAGTCACGGAAAGTTGCGTGATCAATATGAGTGTCACAGTCTTGTAGGTATCAAATATTTTGTCTAGATATCAATTGGCACAAGGGGATAAAACATACATTTGTTTGTCTTGTACAATGGCCAAGTTTCTATTTCGAGAACAGTGAAGTTATATATTTTCGAGCTCAAGTACTTCCTTATTTCAGCTTTTAATCAACTACAAAGGCGATATGGGCGCGACAAAAAAATAGAACAAAATAGGCTAACGTTCAGTCAATTGTAACGGTTTTTCCCTCTGGCATTCCCGAGTTTTCATAAAATTATATAATACTTGTATGTTTAAGAGAACTAGTCCTAACGAACAAAAAAAACTCCAATTTGACTATACTACATTGCGACGATCATATCTCCTATACAGATTGAGTAATGCGTATGCAAATGAAGATTAGATTTATATTTTTAGAGCGAGCACATTAAAGATAAACTCCAGTTCTGGTAAAAAAAAAGAAAATTAATTCTCAGAGAATCAAACAAACTTTACACTGAATGTTCAAGATTACAAATAAATGACATGTGCCAAACAATTTTGGAAGAAAATGTATACTGGCTGAGTAATGAGCATAGAAAGACAAGGAATCAAGGTAGTACTAGCCCCGACACCATGTGTGTTGTCCCATATATAGCTTTCTGTGTACAGTGATTGTTACTTTACCAAGACTCGGTCAAATTTATTATGATTTTGATGACTCCAGAACCTTGCAGTGCACACCAATACTTACAGTACATGCTACATGATCAACTGATTCTGATCCTTTCCACATCTTTAAGGCAAATTGCCTACATTGATAAGCGTGGTATCAACGCAGTAAAAAACAGCTCGTTCGAAAAAATACAAGACATGAAGTAATTTGCACCTAGTAGTTAAACATCGTCTTGTTTCTGTATAACATACGTACACAGTGTCTATGTAAGATAAAGTTACATGTAAGTGATTGTGACGATTGGTTTATTGTTCTGAAACTTGTTTGTTTCTTTATAAGTTTATGGATTTATGTATTTAACCAGAGAGTGTAACGAAACAAAAAATCCAATCTAAAGCTATACTAACTTACACATTGCGTCTTACGCTGTCAACTTTATATAAATATAACATTTTCAAAGAAAAATCGTCAACATCTATAGAAATGTCATAATCGGTTTAATTTCTGAAAAAAAATCAAAGCCTAAGGTTTTGTTTTCAAATCACAAACACGAAGTGAAAGTTGTTTACATCACAAGGCAATGTTAAAAGCTGTCTTTTAATTTGTCGTTACTTTTCTTAACTTTAATGATCTGCATTGATTTTTATTTGATAGTTTGTATTTTTATATGCTTTTTGCAATGACGAACCTTCATCATTGCCTTGTTTTCGTTCACATTCTGCCCCATTAATATTCTCCTTTTCCTTATCCTTATCCTTATCGTCCAAAAATCCCATTCGTTTTGCACGTAGTGCTTGTCCTGCCTAGTTAGGTACTTTCCTCAAGTCCTTTTCCTTTCAAATTTCTTAGGCATCATCTCTAGCATCTCATCCAGGTCACTACATTCTTTGATTTTCGAAATCACTCATGCATGACCGTCCAGGCGCCATTTTGTCTGTTTCTGGTCCATTTTAAGGCCTTTCTTTCTTCCTTCCTATCTCCACTCTAGATCCTACACATTTCTAACAAATTCCTCTAGATAGTCTAAGAGATGTTCTTTCATCTGCTACGAATAACTTGACCGTCAAAATGCCATCTTCGTACTCAAAATTCAAATCTGAAACCGACTTCGTCAAAAATCTCTCAAGTTCTTGAAAAATTGACCCCTAAATAATCTAAAACTGGCATAACTTTCTCATATGAATTCCGTTTTGTATTTAAATCTAACAGTATCTTTATCTCATAATTGCACATAGCCATGCCAAATTTCACGCTCCAATGGCTTTGCAAAACATAAATAGCGCCCTCTAAAGTTCTGGGAATTGGCTTTTTTTCTGTGGCCGTATCTCCATTATGGCTTGGCAAATCCGTACCCTTTTTTGGATTTAGATACTTGAAGATATGCCCTTTCCAGCCATATACAAAATTATATACCCTAACACTGACCGACTATGAGAAAAATGCCCTCCAAATTCGCCATTTTCAAGAAAATTCCAAAATAACTTCAACTTACTCTAAAATGACGATCTTTATACCTACATCAATGAAACTTGGCAGACATATGTATCCATATACGTGACAACTGTCTGCCAAGTTTGGTAAAATTCGAATATGTCAAGTTTGGTAAAATTCGAATATGTCAGCGCAAAGTTATCGCCAAAAATAATGAATTTACTATGCATTACGTAATAGCGCGTTTGATGCGTGCAGTACATTGCGCGGAGATGATGGTGGTGTCAAACTGACCGCAATGAAGTGCCCTTTCGATTGATACCAAGTATGGTATATGTTCTCACGGAAAATTGTGAGTAAATCGCATTTGAACAAAGGTCACTACACGAATTCCGCCCGAATCTAACACGTATCGGCTATGACGTCATTTTTTCAGACTGCTTTTCGCCCCTGAAAACGTCCTTTTTTTTCCTTGAAAATTTGCAGTGACATGCCGAGTTGCAGTACGCAGGGCACCTCTTGGCCGGATTTTTGAAATTGGTCAAGGGGGCCATTTAAGACGCCATTTTGTCCTATAAATCTATTTTACATCGCGTGTTTCGATAGGATTATCATAGAAAAAAAAAGAGAGTGGTTTACAATAACAAGCATGAAATTCTCTTTCTAATGATACCAAATAAGGCCCATAAAGAGATGTTAAGAGAGAGAGAAAAAACAATTTAACTCCGGTAATAATACAGATCCTGTACGTTTTCCGCCCATGCATTACACGCATTGTCTATGGGGCAAATCGGGTTCACGCTTCTGGACCCCAGAACGATCTTTATTGTTCTCAAAATTTTACAGGCACATTCCAAGTGGCCAAGTGCAGAGCATCAAGAAGCCAGATTTTTAAAATCGGTCAAGCATGACATTAAATGCTACTTCATACTTTGCGTAACTAGTCCGAAAGATGCTCTTTCGTTTGACACGTAAAAACATGGCGTCATTGCACTTCTAGTTCAAGTTTATACTCATACGCGAATGTATACGGGCTTGGACCAGATATTTTGTACAAAGGGAAGAGATCTGACCACTAGCTGCATGTTATAACTTGAAAAGTTGTAAGAGAAATAATGCCGACTATTAATGATAATGATGAAATAGCGAATAATTTAGGAGTTTCATGCGTACCACCAATTCAATGGAAATTTGTATTAAAAAAGAGCCCCTGTCTGTACTAAAAGAGCCCCTGTGAGAAGGCTCACGGGGGCGCTATTTATTTTGGAAGAGCCCCCGTGGACAAAAAATTAATTTGAGCCCTGTTTATAACCCATTTTATGTTAAGGTTCAATAAATTCATAACTATAAAGTTTATTTCAAAATTTGTTGCAGGTACAAAACTCATAGATTTTTAACTATTTCAGTCTCGGAACTATTTGCTTTCAAACTATTTCAGGTTTAAAAACACAACACAGGTTAAGATTTTTAAACTACTTCAACACACAATATAGGGCCTGCCTATTTAACAATTTTGTGTTCAGGCTCAGTAGCCTGATATTAAATATCACATCTGGTAGGTTTTTCTGACTGAGGGTAGTCTTCCTTTTGTATGTTCGTAGCATCTTTCGTGGATTGCTGAAAAGAGACAAAAAAATCCTAAGTGGATATTCACAATGTAAAATCTAGAAATAGGCCAAATATCAATTGCCAATTACCATTTGTTTCCCTGCCAAAAATAGGCCAGACCATTCCTAGAAAAATAGGCCCAACCCTAAATTATGCACATATCACTGACCTTCATTCGAGTGCAACTTCAAGATGATTTTGGTAATCTTTAAAAAAGTTCAGGAGATGCCCTAAAAGTGGGAATTGGAAATTTGTGCATAAAAAACTACATTTGATTTCAACATGATCTGAATTTGTGAATAGGGCCTATTTACTAGTGTAGGCCTACATTTAACACAATTATCATTATGTGGGTAAGCCTATAAGCTAACTACAGCATGCTTTCATGTGAATGAAAAAAAATGGGTTGTCCATATAATAATACTATGTTTAAATTTTAAAAAATACAGTAATATGCATTCACTTTACATTTAATTAATATGATGGGGTTGGTTGAAACATGTTAAAGCTTATTGTGCAAAAAGTGGCATACAACTGCACACCTATTTAGCCTTATTTTGTAGCTTAGTATAAGAGCCTAACATACCAAAAATATAGCCACATGAATCTACGAACATCATAGAGATAATACAAAATTTCTTAATGTCAAAATATTTAGTTAAAGTTGAAAAATCAAACTTACCTTTCTAACTCCAAGAAGACTGAGACCCATGTGCTGTAGGCAATGTGGTATGTGGGGGTTGCTTTTGCACACCACCTGATGGCAGTGTTTCTAGAAATTAATTGTTGATTTTTAGGAAAATCTCAATGTTTCAACTAACCCGCGTTCCAACCATCCCCACTCTCCCCTAGGGTTAGCAAACTGAATTACTGTGACCCTCTGTTTGGGTTAGGTTATGATTTGGTTTTAGGTTAGGTGTAGGGTTAGCAAACTGAATTACTGTGACCCTCTGTTTGGGTTAGGTTATGATTTGGTTTTAGGTTAGGTGTAGGGTTAGCAAACTGAATTAATGTGACCCTCTGTTTGGGTTAGGTTATGATTTGGTTTTAGGTTGGATATAGGGCTAGTGTTCAGTAGTATAGGTTTAAGTTAGGAACTTGATTGATGTATTAAAGGGATTGGGCAACTTTGGCTCAGATTCTTAAACAAAATCCTGGATTTAGCTCATGCTGCAATCATAATTATAAACCTTTAGGTCATAAATGAATCCCATGACTTTTACAAGCCAATTGCCTGTCTGATTATCAAGATATCTAAGATTGGAATTAGAAATGTCAGAATTTGTTTTCCTAACAGTTTTTATAAGATTACAGTCTACCGGTACTAGGGAAAATGAGTGTGGTATAAAACCGGTCACTCAAAGATATTTACTTTTTTGAGGCTTTTCATGATCATTTTGAAGCATAAATTTTTGATGGCTTATTACACCATATCACAGTATGGGTCATGCATCTCGGATTTAACATTGTTAGACTATCCCTTTAAGTTGACCATGGAGCATTTTTCATGCAAGATCACAGCACTGTATCCTGAAAATCACGCAGGCTTCTTAGTGTGAGATTCCTTTTACGGTACTTGGGATATCAGCTGTTTTAATCACCTTTTTTATTGGAGCTTAGTCATGAAGATAATGAGTAATACTTGTTTTCATACTTTTCACTACCATACAACATACATTTATGTAATAGCCATGCCACATGTGTTTGTTTTAAGATTATGACTCCTGCATATTGTAAAATCAAGTTGTTAACTTTAAAAGCTGTAAAATTATGAAACAGGGGGGGGGGACAACAATTGTTTCCTTTAGAATTGAATGACATAGTTTTTTCAGCATTCTATGTTTGATGTATACCTCTAGATCTATCTCCAAATATGGCATTGTTCACCTATGATGAGAAGTTTTGGAGGTCATGCTTACAGACTTTATGTATTCCATTTCATTTTCAGACATAACTTCATTTTCAAGGGAATTGACAGAAAACTGTTGACAAACTGATCAAATATTTGTAGTGGTTTAAGTGCCTTTGAATTGATGAACAATCAAGGATGAATGTTATTGTTTGTATCATACTATAGAAGTTATGCATTCATGCTTTTCATGTCATCTTTAAATAATTCACCATGCTTTTTTCACATGATCAAAGGTGACTTTCTAGGGAGAAAGAAAATCACAATTATTTTCTTTTAAAAATTGACAATTGATATCGAGAATCGATACCACCGATATCCATTTTTTTTTTTCAAATTCTTTAAACAGGTAATTTTTCTCCTTTCTATAAATCTTATATTTTTTTTTTTATTTTTTTTTTAATCGTTAGTTTTATTTTTTTTTATTTTTTTTTTTAAATTCTGAAAACCGGTAATTTGTTTTCTTCCTATAATTCTTATAATTGTTTGTATTTTTTTTTTTTTTAAAGGCCTTACTGTATTCTTATAAATTTGTTAGTTGTCATGCTTTCGGTAAAAAATTGAATGCGTCAAGTAAAAAATGTCATGCGTCCGGGTAAAAAAAAATTCATGCATCCGCCAATTTATTTTTTAATTTTCAAAAAAAATTAAAGTCCATTCTATAAAACAGATGATACGCAGTTTGATTTTGTGGGTCGGTGGAATTCTGTGCATGCTGTAATTTTGAGCAGGCCTGAAACACACCCGGCTACGCCTTGGGTGTTTAAACCTTGTGCACACAAATCCTACAAACCCACTCATACCTACGCATCATTTGTATACCGTCTTCCTATACAGTATACAAAATTTATTTTTTTAAGTGATTGGTACACATGAATACTGTATAAATAATAAAGGTAATTCATTACAATTGTTTTCATCCATTGCACTTATAACCCCCTCAAATTATGCAAATTCCAAAATCCTGCTTTCAGGTCAATACCGGAAGCAAAATCATGTGTCCGGTAATAACAGGAAGCATGCATAGGAAGCATGATTTTGCCATGCAGCCGGTAAATCTGTAAAATAACAATTTGTTGTTGTTAAAGATTTTCTTTGCCCCATTTTATAAAACAGATGATGCACGGTTTAATTTGTGGGTCGCGGGTGGAATTGTGTGCACGCGGTACCAAACCATTCAAACCTGTGCATCGATCGTTTGTATATTGTTGGACTTACCTGGATGCTAATTTTTTTTTCCCAAACAGGTTTACCAATGCTAATATTTCCGGTCATCTGATTGGCTGATATGTTACGTCATTAGCAATGACGTAACCGTTATGGTGAGTGATAGGGTTATAGAAATCATGAAGAATCACTTTTCATCAACCCATCGTTGGCTCAATCGGTAAGGTCAGCGTAATACAATCATAGAGTTGTAGGTTCAAGTCTCAGTTTATTCCGTATTTTTGCCTTGATAAATAGTGAGGCAAAGCAATAAAAAATCAAAGTCTAATTGTTTGTGACCTCTTTCCAAGCTGCTAATGACGTATCAGCCATTGAGAAGAACGGAAATACAAGAAATTGCAAACCTGTTTGGGAATACAAATTTTGTTACCTGGATGGTCGCTAGGCTTCATTTCAACCCCATTGTATTTTATGGTTAAAAGATAAAGACTCTCAGTCTATAATTTTACACTCATATCCTGAAGATTTCTTTATTTTTAATAGAGCAAATTAAACACAGTGTACTATCTATTTAATAAGAGATCACAGGAAGATATTGATAAATACCATCCTATGTCTATTTTTTCTTTCATTTGAAATAAAGCTATTTACAAAGTATATACATGTATATATATATATTTTTTAATATTTTTTTTAGTGGTGGGGAGGCAATCATATAACCCTTTCATAGCTACCTATCGGAGTCACACCGATAAAAATACTGACACAATTTGCCCTATGTAAAATTGTAAACAAAGGTGAAACCGCCGCTTTCCCGCATGTGTCATTCATACTGCTGGTGAAATTCACTCGTTATGTCGAGCCCCGGCCGGATGTGAAGAATTATTGCACTATCGCTTGGTAGCTGCTGGCACATGCTTTGATTTTGGATTTAGCAGACAGTGCAGTGCAGCTAGTTACCTACCATTTTACAATGCAGCTAGATTCATAACGCACTGGTGGTGGAACACATCATTAAAAGCATCGTGTAACAATGTTAAATCTGAGATGCATGGCCCGACATGTTATCAGTGTCTGTGATATGGTGTAATATTGAAGCCCTAAAAAAATCGCGCTTCAAAATGAGCAAGAAATGCCTCAAAAAAGTAAAAATCTTTGAGTGACCGGTTTTACCATACTCAATTTCCCCAATAGACTGTAGTGTTATGAAAACCATTTGGCAAACGGTTTTCAAAATGTGTAATTCCAATCATAAATATCTTGATAATCAGACAGGCGATCGGCTTATAAAAGTCATAGGGTTCCTGACTGACCTAAAGGTTTATAATTATCATTGCAGCATGAGCTAAATCCAGGATTTCGTTTCAGAATCTAAAAAAAGTTGCCGGATCCCTTTAAACAAAAATAAAATGAATAAATCTAAGCTCCCCATCCCATCTAGTTAGTAGCATCTAGGTGCTAGCCGGGTACCTAAAAAGTGTGCGTTCACTAGCTTTAGCCAGAACAAGATAACACCTTTGACCATTGTCATCAGTGTTTTTCTCCTGTTTTTCTCCCAAACCCCATTCATAGTGGCCGTTTTATCCTCAACCCCATTCATAGTGGCCGTTTCATCCCAAACCCCATTCATAGTGGCCATTTCATCCAGACCCATCTGGTGAAAATCAGGCTACTATGAAAGGGGTACTATAGAGCGATACATTTTTATGCCTCCGTTACGAACTAGCCGGAGGCATTATGTTTTCGGGTTGTCCGACCGTCCGTACATTTGTACGTACGTCCCGTTCTCGTGATCACGTTATCTCAAGAACCAATTGATGGATTCCTGCCAAACTTAGGTCACGTATGTATCTTGCAAAGCCAATGAATTGATTAGATTTTGGGGTCACGAGGTCAAAGGTCAAAGGTCACAGTGCTCATTATGTAAGCAAAAATAGCTTGTGATCGCGTTATCTCAAGATCCGATTGATGGATTCCTGCCAAACTTAAGACATGTATGTATCTTGCAGAGCCGATGAATTGATTAGATTTTGGGGTCACAAGGTCAAAGGTCAAAGGTCACAGTGTTCATTATGTATGCAAAAATAGCTTGCATTAATATTAGAACCGATGGAGGAATTACCATCAAACTCAGGACATGTATGTATCTTGCAAAGCCAATGAACTGATTAGATTTTAGGGTCATGAGGTCAAAGATAAAAGGATCATACATGTATATGAAAAAAAGCTTGTAATCACGATATTCTGAGAACCTGTGGATTACAATTAAACTTGAATTTGAAAAATTGCTTCTGCTTTGGTTTGTGAAATCGCTCTATGGCGGGGGCAGTTCCATCTAGTTCTCTCTTTGTGACTTTTAAAGTGCTTTCACCTTAACTCTTGAATGTATGTTTTTTTCACTACTTAGCATTATGGCACCGGCATACAAAATCAATCTAAAATGTGCTTGGAAACAACATTCAGGCTCTGATGAACAAACACAGTTGATAATCAAGTTGATAGAAATATTTGTTCCTTTTATACGGTATTTGAGGGAAAAAGAATACAGTGTTCAAAGTACAAAAGACTTAAAAGTGTAAAATTGAACCTTGGAGGTTGATGCCTTAACTAATCTGGCTGGGTGGAGGAAATGCATGTTACATTGGTGCTAATGCATTATGTTGTATGCAAATGTCCTTATTTTTAATTGTGTTTTAAATTCTCTTCTCTAAATCAAGTTTCTCTACTGCTACTGTTTTTTATCTACATTACTTTTTTTTTGAGGAACCTATATTATACAAGCATTGCTTTTTAATAGGTTCCTCACCATCCATTTAATCTATTATATGAATTGAGAATCATTGAAATGTGCTCATTTATACTACAATTATATAGTATAATTTTAATTGTATATGTATGTCTATATTTTCTGTAAAGTGTGGAACAAATAAAAACTTGCAAATCAAGGAGTATTGAACGTGTCAAGGTGATGCTTAATCTCTGTATACACCTTCATGGAGAAAAGCAGAAAAGCTCACAATCTATTCGAAATGTTTAGCTTTACATTGTTTGTACAATATACAGAAATTAACATGTGTCACTTGATGAGGGACGCTATACTTGGCGCCACGACAACATACTTTTGTATCTTGCGTAGAGGTCATATTTTGCCAGACAATGTGAAAAGGCTAAAGCAGCTGACAGCTGTTGAAAGAAATTGGAAACCTGTCAATTTGAAACAAGTTCGACAGAATCTATCCTAACTATCTATTGTTTCTTTGTTTGTCATCTACTACTCAAAGAATGCCAATATAAAAATGGGGAACCAAAATTCCTCTTTGCATTTCAAGTATGTAATGGATTAATTACAACACACACACACACACACGCACACACACACACACACACTCAAAATGGTCATTTGTATTAAACCAGTCTAATATTTTCTTTCTATTGCTTGCCTCTTTTCATTGCCTGGCACTGACAGAATCCTCTTTGTATTAAATATTAACTCAAATGACACTCTTATAATACTCATTATGTATGCTTCCTATTTATTATGTTGATTAAATGAATTTTTTAAATATTTAGCTCCTTTTATTTCATTAGAACCTAACATGTGTGGTTTAAAGCGACTGTCCGTGATGACTCCAGGGCATTGTGTCAATAGTCAGTTAGTTGAGTCATGTTTATATCAGCCTATGTATCCAAATGATTCAACTATCAACTAACCTGCTGACTACTGAATCATCAAATTCCCATCTAGGCTTAAAGATAAAGACCAGTTCTGGTCATGCGATTGCATAATTGTGAAAGAAATGTTGTGGAATCGATCATAAAAGGTTGATCATCTAGCATTGGTGTGTACTGCAAGGTTCTGGAATCATTCAAATGATAAGAAAATTGGCCCAGTCTTGGTAAAGTTACAAGCACTGTACACAGAAAGATGTATATGGGACTACGCACACGTGCACGACACATGCGTTTTTATCTCTCACACACCAATAGATAAACTTATTTACCAAATATGTCAATTAGTAGGCGGTTTCCCTGGAAAATTGTTATCATCATGTATTACTCAAAACATATTCTTTCATATGATTGGTAATAAGAGCTTCCATTTCATTTTTTGAAATTGGGGCGTTTTCAACACTGGTCTTTACCTTTAAAGGAATTGTTTAAAAGTATTTTTACAAAATTATCTGTAATTAAAAATATGATTTTTACCATTTCAGTGCTTCATGAGTTATTTGTGGATATACATATTATATTCCTTTGTGTATTCTTTTTTATGCCTCCCGTTACGAAGTAGCCGGAGGCATTATGTTTTTGGGTTGTCCGTCCGTACGTACGTCCCGTTCTCGTGATCGCGATATCTAAAGAACCGATTGATGGATTCCTGCCAAACTTTGGTCATGTATGTATCTTGCAGAGCCGATGAACTGATTAGATTTTGGGGTCACGAGGTCAAAGGTCAAAGGTCACAGGGCTCATTATATATGCAAAAACAGCTTGTGATCGCGTTATCTCAAGAACCGATTGATGGATTCCTGCCAAACTTCGGTCATGTATGTATCTTGCAGAGCCAATGAACTGATTAGATTTTGGGGTCACTAGGTCAAAGGTCACAGGGCTCATTATGTATGCAAAAACAGCTCGTGATCGCGTTATCTCAAGAACCGATTGATGGATTCCAGCCAAACTAAGGCAGTGTATGTTACTTGCAGAGCCGATGAACTGATTAGATTTTGAAGTCACGAGGTCAAAGGTCACAGCACACATTATGTATGCAAAAACAGCTTGTGATCGCGTTATCTCAAGAACCGATTGATGGATTCCTGCCAAACTTCGGTCATGTATGTATCTTGCAGAGCCAATGAACTGATTAGATTTTGGGGTCACGAGGTCAAAGGTCAAAGGTCACAGGGCTCATTATGTATGCAAAAACAGCTCGTGATCGCGTTATCTCAAGAACCGACTGATGGATTCCTGCCAAACTTAGGTCATGTATGTTGCAGAGCTGATGAACTGATTCGATTTTGGGGTCATGACGTCAAGGTCAAAGGTCATGCGGCTCATTATGGATGCAAAAATAGCTGCCTTGTGATCGTATTATCATTAGAACAGATTTATGGAATCCTGCCAAACTTAGATCATTTATGTATCTTGCAGAGCCAATGAACTGAGTAGATTCTTGGTTCATAAGGTCAGAGTTCATGGGCTCATTATGTATGCAAAAATAGGTCGTGAACGCATTCTCATTAGAACTGACAGATGGATTACTATTTAACTCAGGACATCTTGCAGAGCCAATGAACTGAGTAGATTTAAGGGTCATGGGGTCAAAGATCAAAGGGTCATATGTGTATATGAGAAATTGCTTGTAAACACGATATTCTGAGAACCTGTTAATGGATTACAATTGAACTTGAATTTGAAAAATTTCTTCTGTTTTGGTTTGTAAAATTGCTCTATGACGGAGGCATCATTTTCGACTGCGCGCAGTCGAAGTTTCATCTAGTTGTTTCCTAATTTAGATTGCTATATTATATTCATTGATATTTTTTTTTTTATTCTTAGTTTATCTGTGATTATATTTTTTCATTTTGTTTTTTTAATGAGAGTGTATCCCTATGAAGATCAGGGTGTTCAATCCCTTTAGTGGTAAATTAATAAAGGAATAAAATGATTTCAGCAGAAAGATATAGCAGATTTCAGATTTGGGCTATAGATTCAATTGTATTCATTGCATCAATTAAATTTTCATCTTTTTCCTTGCAGCAGTTAGTTCAAACACTGTATCTAATATTTCTGGAAAAAGGATTGCATTTTTCTCCTGTATTGAAATTTTATTTATTTGATTTTTGTTTGTATCAAAATAGTCTATATAGAACTATCATTACTTACACTTATCTCAAGAAATCTCATCTGTAACTGAAAGTGTTATGGATGTATTCATCCAAATGCTGGTGACTAAAGTCCCAAATTCACTTGCGGATTTGAAGCTTCTTTTTTATAATTATTGTATTCATCATGGATAATCATGAATATTCTATTCTTAAACATGAATATGAAAATGAAATCAGCAGGTTAGTGCACCTGAATAGACCTAAACTTTATACTAATGAGTGGGCAGACAAAATAACAAGTTAGTTCTGTAGGGTACATTGTGTAACAAATGAGTCCAACCATCACACACAGAAACCCTCACCTACATCAACCCACACTTGTTTACCACACAGAATAATGGAGCTATTATTTGTGCATAAAATTTTGCAGGTAATGTTGAATTTGACACAATCTTGACCAGTGTTACCATGGCTTTAGTGAATGACATTGATATTTCAAAGTTAGATTCATTTGTCTGGTATTAGTGATTTGAATGAGTGAACTTCCCATTTCCCAACATTTCAGAATCAACGATATCTTTGTTCTTGAATCAGGATTGTGACTTAATTGTTTTCAAAACTGTGGTGAGTACAATGCACAGTAATCTAGAATATTACAGCAGCTAGGGACAAGGTGCAGTTCACATGCATTGGATGTGCTTAATTGACGGCAAAACCTGCAAACTCTTTCCCATATCCCACACTTGTCTATCACTGTTTTTAGGGCGTTGTCATGATATAGTGGGTGAGCAGCTAGGGCGCTCCTTTTCTATTTTGTCTTTTCCGTTCCTGACTCGTTGACTCTGATGTGAGTTAGGCTGTTTACTTAGCTCCCTAGAAACCCTCTTTTGTCTCTCTATGCATTTAATTTAAGTACATTTCATCAATGAGTCTGTAGGCGGTGTCACACAGAGGCCCAAAATCGGGATTTTAGTTTTCCTCTTAATTGCTGTCTGACATCAATTATCCCATTGAAAAATCCTCTAACGAAGCAAGAAAATTCATCCTTGAAAGGATTTTTCAAGGGATTTTTTAAGGGATTTTTCTGTGTGACACGTACTGCCTTCATATACATAATTAGTATATTTCAAAAGAATATCTGCATCCATGAATGGTTTGAGTTTGGCGTGAATGATTGATATTCATGTTCATATTCACCTTCTGTTTGGAAGTTACTATGACTGTATGAAAACAAGATATGATGTTTCCCATGCCTGATGTGCAGTACATGGGAGAAAGAGAAGAAAAAGGGAAGAGGTGGCCGATGGAATGAGGAAGAGCAGAGGTGAAAAAGATTGCGGTCTATTCAGTCAAGGATGACATCGTTTAAAAGATGTAACGCCGTTTGAATAGAGGTCGAAAACAAGAATATGGTAAGCAAGGTGCAGCTCATGCATTGAATGACAAATGAGAGCAAAACCTGCAAACTCTCCCCCCGCGCCGCATCCATGCACACTCGTCTTTCATTGTTTTTAGGGCGTTGTCATGCATGTTCTAGTGGGTGAATAGAATGGACTACACGATGTAGTAGAATAATTATTTAACAAATGAGTCCAACCGTCACACACAGAAACCCTCACCCACATCAACCCACATTGGAATATTGCGCAGAATAATGGGGATGTTTTTTGTGCATGACATTTTGAAAACAACATTGACTTTGACTGTATCAGTTTGATGTATCATGACTTTAGTGAATGCAATGAAATTCTAAGTTCAGATTCATATGTCTGGTTTAAGTGAATTGAATGGATTGACTTCCCATTACCTACATTTCAGAATCAACAGTTCCTTTGTTCTTGATACACAATTGTGACTTAATTGTTTTCAAAGCTTTGATGAGTATAAAACTCAGTAATCTTAAATAAATACCATGACCATTCTTGTTCTGTTTGGAAGTTACTATGACTGTATGAAAACAAGATGTTTATCATGCCTCTGCAGTATATTGGGAGGAAGACACTGCGGTTGGTGGTTAATAAGTTTAGTTTCCATACCCAGACAACTGAGACAAGCAAGCTAGCATGGCCAGGGTATTCAACCAGTTGTTTCTCTTTTGAATATGAATATTGTTTTATATCAAATTATCAATGTATTATGGCAAATGAATATTAAACAAATAAATGAAAATCTTCATTTTAACCCCCCAAAATAGTTTTAATACATTAGCATAAGTGGTTGATATTCATATGCACACAAGGTTTAAACAAAATATACTTTTAGTTAATATGTTGATTGGAAATTGCTTTGGCATCTAAAAACAATCATTTTCTTCTCCTGCAATTTTCACCAATTAAGTTATCATCGAACTGAATTGATGTCATTAAAAATGTGATGAGTCCTATTGTGCCTCTTACAACAATTAATACTGATATTGTTTTTATAATATTGCTTGAAAGCATGCAATAATGCTCTACCCTGCTGAAGACCATTGTGCAATAGATGCATATTCAAGTGTGGAAACAAAACCATGAGTATACTAAGTGGTTGCAATTATGATGATGGTATCCGTTCATTTCAGGTCCCGGGCACATGCACCTTTAACCATATTGGTAGTTTAGTCTGGGCACTTGCATCATCATTTTCAAACTATTGGTTCAGATTCACAACAAGAAATAGTATGAGGGTTATCAATGATATCAAACGATTCCCTAGGGAAATCATATGAAACAAACTGATTTATTTTTATTTTGTGATTTTTTCGTAATGAATTTCTAATTTCCAGTCCTCGAATGAGTCAAAGTTTTTGTGTAATACAAGATTGAACCTTTTTATATAAACATTATTGCTATTTATTGGATGATTGTGATGATGTAGTTACAAAGTACTTTAATTGGAATGTTTTTAACTAAAATAGCTACATCAAATATAACGAATTTCCACTCAGTATGAGATTTATAAAAACTTGTCCTATCACCTAATAAACAGATCCCTGAAATACTCCTTGCTATATTTTATTTGACCCCCCCCCCCCCCCCCAATTCTTCAAGGGCCTGTGAAATAATAAAAAACTGTTTATTGCGTCACCTCTTTTTAGCCCAATAGTGGCTCATATACAAACTGTTGTTTTGTCATTTACTCATTTGAATGTTCTGGCTCATTACTTTTCATATTGAATAACATGTTTACTTAAAGTTTCAAAGAAAAATTCCCTTTTAGACTCTCATCAAAGTTGTTTATTTTGCAAACCACAGGTATGCACAACCGTAGCCCAAATATGTTTACTACTTTACTTCAATGTTATTAGATGTGCTTGTCTGTGACATCAAACCAAGCATTATTGTTTTTATTTTTACAGTGCTTTTTTATTCTTTATTCTTTTTTAACTTATAAAAGAATAATATTGTGATAAAATATTAAAGATAAAGATCAGTTCTGGTCATGCGATTGCATTGTGAAAGAAACGTTGTGGAATCGATCAGAAAAGGTTGATCATCTAGCATATGGTGTGTACTGCAAGGTTCTAGAATCATCAAAATGATAAGAAATTTGGCCCAGTCTTGGTAAAGTTACAAGCACTTTACACAGAAGGGTGTATATGGGACTATGCACACGTGCATGCACGTGCGTAATATCTCTCACATCCCAATAGATAAACTAATTTTCCAAAGATATCAATAAGTAGGCGGTTTCCCAGCAAAATTGTTATCATCATGTATTAGTCAAAACATATTCTTTCACATGGTTGGTAATAAGAGCTTCCATTTCATTTTTTGAAATGGGGGCGTTTCCAATACTGGTCTTTACCTTTAAGGAACTCTCATTTTAACTGTTGAATAGATTGATTACAGTACATAGACCATTCCACAACTCAAATTATTTTGGTGAACATGTACATCAGTATGAATCTTAAAGCTTATCAGTACTAGTTTATAGGAGGGATAAGACTGCCCTGCAAGGTCACTGGACAGGTGGTTATCTCATCAACTCAGCTCTCAGTTAACACAAGAAAAAGAGGATCATGGGGGACCAATGGTCACCGATTAGGCATTGTTTAATATAGAGAGGGCGCAAGTAGCTACAAGTAGTGCAGTGGGCCTTTGATTTTTTTTTAATTTTCGAGGGCCAAACAAAATATATATTTGGCTTAAAATAAGCAAATTGCCAAACTGGTCATTGCTACCTAACTGTATAACCCACTGAGAAGAATACTTGATGTACATATATACTGCCCTTATACATGCTCATAAAGTTATGTAATCATCATTCATTATATGCACCAATCTTATACTTGTTGGAAGTATATTCTATTCACCATGGAAATAATGTTTATATGAAGTACTTCCATCACTGCATAGGCTGTTCTAAGATGTACAAAGTGGGACTTCTCCATGTTTCAAAGAACTGTTGATATTTGAGGTCATTTGTACCATGTGCCAACTATGAAATGTTGTTTTCACACCATTTATAGTGATGATGAGATGATGATGAGATGATTATAACCACATTACAGGTTTATTGCACAGTACAGGCTACAAAGTGGTACAGATACATACCTTTTGGCATAAGAAACATTTTAATGATGATGGAAATTATCTTCAAAATCAGATTCAGATTCCTTTATTTCTCCTCAAGAGATCAACAGATAAAAATAGTCTACATAAGGTGAATTATAAAAGTGAGGAGGGCAGTGGCCAAAAGGGAAACAAATCTTGTAAGAGGCCAACCCTTTAAGAAAACAAGATATACAATATGTAACATAAAAACACATAACTAAAGGAACACAAAATAAGATAAGATAAGAATTTAGAAATGAAGTATTTAAACCAACCTACTAAAAAACTAACAAAAGAGCCTAATCTTGAAATATTGTTTTTTGCCAATCTGCATGTGAAGCAAAGAAGTCACTGTGCCAACTTGCACTGATGGCAAGTGAAAGGTTAACTTTTGAAAAATAAAACATCTGATTTATGATTGAAATTGTCTTGAAATATTTTGATAAGCTTGAAACGTTTAAAAAAAAGATAGTATGACTTCATGATGTATGTCATTATTGTCTCTTATACAGGTCATCGGAGCTCTGAAGGCAGGTCAACTGAAGAGTTATATGCTCTGAGCAGACACGAGGGTTTCTTAGACACCGTCAGAGGTCGCATCTTGGCTGGCAATTACTTCCTGTTGGAAAAGTTAGTATCCCATGAAGTAGATACATGTTCCAAGTATTGTTTCTTTGAATTAAATTCAATTGTACTATTCATTGCACTCAACTAGTATAAATACATTTTACACGAGCTGGAGGCCGGGTCTTAGTTATAAAACTTTGCAATGTATGGACATAGAGCAAACAATGAGCAAAAGATACTCTTGAAAATTCTCTTTTTAAGCACTTCTATTTAGGCTACCGGTACTTTAATAAGCCTACGTTGAGTCTGCTTAGAAATTTTCAAAATGCACTTTTTCAACATATTGAGATAGATTTATGTATAATAAAATCACTAGAGAAATGTTTGTTAATGTTGACTATCACCTTTAACATGCATTGGTAATGTTTATTCAACCAGTGTTATGAGAGAGAGAGAGAGAGAAAGAGAGAAAGGGGGGGTGGGAGGGAGGGAGAAAAATAGAGAGAGAGAGAGAGAGAGAGAGAGGGGGGGGGGGGGGGGGTTGGATACCCTGCCAAGTGCATGAAGTCAAAAGTCATAAAAAGAATTCTCTCACAAAAGAATAATTGAGGTTTGATTCCAGACAGAAGATACGCTCTGTTGAGAAAAACATTTTTTTTCTTCATTTTCCACTGTAGATTTTATAACTTAACTTGCATTTGAATGAACAGATCTAGAGTTTGATGATGTCTGTGGGAAGGCTGAGTGAACAATGTGGAGATTTATACAAAAAATTGATAAGGAGACTTTACATGTAGACCTGCAAACTTCTGTGTGTTGCATTTATTTGAGTAATTTGGCATATTAGGCTTTAAGCTATGAGTGTAATCAATATTCATCCTTTTTATTATTTACTTGAATGATACGAGTCTTCATGAAATGTGATGTCATATTCAGTTCATAATGGGATCCAAGTATCCTTGGGTTTCTTCACTAAAAATCATCTCTTTTTAGCCACAAACGCATTGTTTCCTTGGTTACAGGCAATCCAACCCTTGTAATAACTTAACTTGTATGAAAGAAAAAAATTAGATTTATATAAACAGAATGGCGAAAGTTTGAAATGAATAGGACCATTAATAAGAAAGTTATGATTTTTTTTAATATGAGATCTCGAAGTCTATGCAAATCTCAAATTGGGAGTGGATTGTGACAAAGTTGCGAACAACTCTCCCGTTTTTCTTCCTATGTATATTTGTAAAGCGCTTAGAGACATTTGTATTAAGCACTTTATAAAAGCACTCTAAAATAGCATACACCCTTCTTTAAGTGATATCATTGTAATTTTTGGCTTATAAGCTTTCCATTGAAATAAAATTCATCTATTCAATTTTTACACTTTTGACAGGGTCCTTAACATTATGTCCTTGTTACAAAAAATCAAACAAATTGGTTATCATCTAATGTATATATATTTATATAAAATGCAATACCCACTATTCATAAATATATTCATAGATATTAATGAATAGATTGATTGATTGTCATGATATCCAAATGGAGGGTGCATGTCTAATAATTAGATATGAAAATGTAACGACAGTGGGCAGGCGCGGATCTACGGGGGGGGGGGTTTAGGGGGTTTAAACCCCCCCTTGGGCGGCCCCCCCCCCCCCCAAAAAAAAGGGGGGAAAAAGGGGGAAAAAAGAAGAAAAAAAAAGAAAAAAAAGAGAAAAAAGACATATATTTTTATTAAGTTCACAATTTTTTCCAGTAAGTAATTAATCAACTCTGCTAACAATGGTTGTTGCAAAATGTAAGTGATAAGATTGTCAAAAAATTTGACAAATCACTTTGATAGCAATTCAACCTTGTGAATGTATGATTGCATAAAGTTATCCTCTGTTTTTTCTTCTTCAAAATACATATATTTTGATTAAGTTCACAATTTTCTCCAGCAAGTTAATCAGCTCTGCTAACAATGGTTGTGGCAAAATGTAAGTGATAAGATTGTCAACAAATTTGACAAATCACTTTAATAGCAATTCAACCTTGTGAATGTAATAAAGTTATCCTCTGTTTTTTCTTCTTCAAAATACATATATTTTGATTAAGTTCACAATTTTCTCCAGTAAGTTAATCAACTCTGCTAACAATGGTTGTTGCAAAATGTAAGTGATAAGATTGTCAAAAGATTTGACAAATCACTTTGATAGCAATTCAACCTTGTAAATGTATGATTGCATAAAGCCGGGGTAATAATCTCCAAGTTTGGAAGCGCTTAGTGATTGTAATAAGCGCTATATAAAAACTGAGTATTATTGGTATTATTATATAAACTTGTTGTCTGTTATTAATCTCTCAGGAACTATGAGCGTTACTTCTTACATGCGCAGCGGGTTCGTCGTCTCATAGCCCAGGATTTCCAGGCGGCCTTTGAGGATGGTGTGGATGTTATTGTGACACCCACAACCATCTCAGATAGTCCCACCTATGCTCAATTCTGTAAGGTAGATACCAGGACTCAAGCAGAAAGACAAGATATCTTCACTCAACCCGTTAACCTTGCAGGTAAGACGTAGTAGAGAGAGAGATATTTTAATATTCTTAAGTTTTAAAAAAAAGTCTGGGTATAAGACTAACAATATGACACAACCTGCAGAAATATGGCCACATTCTTTTTGACAGGTTTGATCTGAGAGGTACCAGTAAAGTCTCATGAAACTTATATTCTTGGACTTGACATGAGTTTAAAGATGAAGTTGAGTTCTGGTCAGGGGATTGCATTGTGAAAGAAACGGTGTGGAATCGATAAGAAAAGGTTGATCATCTAGCATATCGGTTCTGGAATCATCAAAATGATAAGAAATTTGGCCCAGTCTTGGTAAAGTTACAATCACTGTACACAGAAAGATGTATATGGGACTACACAAACATATGGCATAAAAATTTCCCCCAGATTTTTATGCTGTTGCATGCCATATTTAGAATATTAAGGCAGTTGAAGAGCCATGCTTTTCAGGGGACATTTTTTATCTGATGTTCTTCTACTCTTGCATAATAACAATGATAACGCTCACAAGTTATTGTTCACCTCTTCCCAGAACTCAACCTTCCCTTTAATATTCAATCGCGTGATCTTGAGTGGTATGAACAATGATTGTGCTGGATTGACTAGTGAATAGATTGAAGGACAGATGTTACAGATATCATCTTATAAGAGCCAGAAGCTAGGCTGTTAATCCTGTATTAATGCATTGCTGTCTCTCAGGATGGGGTTTTAATTGCACTTTAAATTGTCCTTGAATTTCCAGGTACCCTCATAAATACTGTAAGACGAAACCACATTAAATCTACACTTTATCATTGGAAAGTGAAAGTTGACAGTTGTTGGATAGTTCACTGGTCTGGCAAGGAATGTAAGGAAAATATACCCTTCAAAATTGAAAGCAAAATGATCACATAGTGATTTCTATACATGTTACCATAACTACAGGATTACATTCTATATCACTTTATCAATTTTTTACCAAAATCTTGCTCAAACAGATTTTGACATGCCATTTTCAAAACAATGTTTCTTGGTGAAGTGTGAATTGATTAATTTAATCAAAGTATCATTCAAAAGTACATTACCGGTACTTTTACTTTCTGAAAAGCAGAGACTTTGTTTGTATGGCTCATAGGTCACTCTCAATAAGCGTTTGTTATCTGGTTTCTTTTATATTCAGGGACACGCTGTGCAGTAATATCTAAATATGCATGTATACCTATCTTACATAAAGTATTTTAGACTGAAGTACTACAATTCTGTTTTCTTATGGCTGTCAGCAGTAGCATTCAACTTCCCTTCTTGCACAATATTTCTGATTACTTATTTTTATTTCCTAACATGTTTACTGCTTTAACTGCTCAAAGCTTGCAAATGGTAAGAGAAAGAATCAATTGATTTTTGATTGATTGGTTTTATTCCATGTCATACATCAATTGTTTGCACAATAAAAACATATTTGACAAAGTAAGTTCAAAATTATGAAATGAAACAGGAAACCTACTGGAAAGCATAGCTTGTTTTTGTAGGTTCCCAAGAATAAATATAATATGGACATTATTTTCTTAAATCATTTTAAAGTGTCTTTAATCACAGAAAGCTAATGATGATGAATTAATGATCGATGATCACAATAATATAAATAATGACAACCCCTGCAGTAATGGTTACATCAGCAAGTATGATAATAATGCCATATATTCTACACCGTACATGTAACTTTTAAGTGCTGTATATGATCTCTTGTTATCCGCTACATATTTGGCAAAGCAAATTCAATAGAGGAACCAAGATACAGCAAGGATAGTACAGACATGTAAATTGATATATATCGACATGTTATGTCACCTTTTCAAAAAAATAGGGACACAAGAGAGCGGATAAAATCATATTTTACTATCACTCATGAACCTTGTAACCTGTCTCTTCTCACGACATTTTATTAACTTCCTTATCTGCACATGTAATAAGAAAAAAATTAAGGAAACCTTTCTCATCGTATGACATTTTGTAACTTGGTTAAACAATGTATCTGTAAATGTAAAAAAACATTGTTTCAAAGAGCACAATGGTATTGACTAAATGCCAAATACATGTATTTCAAAAATATAAAAAGATAATGTTAATGTGCAATATTTCCTGTCAGGTATTATAGCTTTTTGCGACCTTTCGATCTTACTTTTTTAATCAATTCAATTCACTTTTATTTCATTCAGTTAAAAAAGACAACATTACATTTAACCATCCAATATATAACGAAAAAACACAATAAGAGCATATTAGACAAGGAAATAAAATGAACTGAATAGGTAATTGCAACCTAGGAGGAAACATAGTCCTTTTTAAAGGATAATCCAACCTCAATAGCAAGTTGCTGTTAATTAAGCAGACAAATCAGAGATTGAGGCAGATTGGTGATTGTTGCACAATCTGATAATATATATATATATATATATAATATTTTTTCCCGTAACATGAGAGTAATTATAATATAAATGGGGGCACGCTACAAGAGTCCTATCTCGCACCCCGGGGCACCGTGTCTGACACGGCCGTTTGTAGCAACTACTCTGAAGATCAAGATACATTAATCTTGATCTAAGGAGACACGAACGAACGAACGGACATGTTATGCATGCAAGGTTTATAAGTTTTATAACAAATTGCTAGCAGCCAGGATTTATAATTGAATGGAGACTCTTGATTCAAGAGGCTGGCTGCACAATGGAAATACCCAGGGAGAGGTATTTGAAAAGTGCTTAATAGTTGTGGTATCGATGTGAAGCATGGAAAGCCCCGCTTGTGGCTTCAATGTATTTTGTGGTCAAATTATAATAAGGCATTGTTTATATGAAGTTATCAAGCTCCTAAAATTCAATATGAAACAAGAAGTGGCCTACTTGTTTCTTCAAAAATTGTATAGCCCTTTAATTCGGCAATGTTTAGGTGAAGTTAGATTTATTTAACTTGAGATTCCTTAAAGAAGTTTCTAGTACAGTATATTTTGTCTAAATGATAACTACAATAACTGCTGTTAGAAAAAGAATTTTGCTTTCTGGAACCCTATAATTTATGATGATAATACAAATAATTAGAAAAAAACAGGGTAATTATTTGTATTATCATTATAAAAAAAAAAATCTGAGGTAAAGGCCTACCATTAAAGTCATTCCCACATTACGTGTACCGTTCTATATTAGTCAAATCTGTTGGGACTGCAAAAAAATAGTTTGACTTTTGCAAAATTTGACTAAGGAAGTCAAAAAAAAACTTTAGGACAATTTGACTTTAAAGGATAGTGATTCTTTACAATTTTGATATATTTGGATGCCCCTGTGGATGTTTTATGAGCACTAGAAAATTTAGCACCTAAAACACTTCTGCCTTTGAGAATAATCAAATATAAAATTTACTGGTGCTCCCAAGAAATTTTGATAAATTTTAAATAGCCCCTACGGCCGTACAATGGTAGCTGCAACCATGAAAATCTAAAATTATGTAGTTGTGATATATAATTTCCAAATAGGAATAGCTAATTGGTTGATTGTAGTCCAGAAACATTGTTTTATAGCTTAATTAATATCTTGACCTTGAGAGGGAGTTATACAACATAAATAGTTTATTATTTACAATTTCATAATTTAAGACTCAATTTTGACGGCGGCAATGATCACTGTATATTGTAGGATCGCATATGCTTCCAATATGTTCATTTGAACCAAATTCATGACCCCATACCAAAACTTTGAATTAACTTTTTTTTTGTACTAACTTTGAAAATTTCCTGAGGGAAAACCTATAAAAATGAGATAAAAATATCTTTATATACTATGCCCTCAAAGTGAAATCCTATTTCCTTGGGCTACATAATAATTGATTTTGGAAAAATCTGTTACAAAAATACTCATTTTGATCACATGTATATGCCACATTTAAATGTAGGTATTGATCAGTCACTACTTACGTAAGCCTTAAGATAACAACATTCACTTTCATAATTACATGTGCATACCTAATATAAAAAAGAACACCTCTTTAGACTGTCTTGCAACTTGTATACCAATAATTAATAGTTAAAAGCAAATTATGTATACAACTTTAAGTATATGAAACTAATTTCATTATGGACAGGCCAATGATTAAAATGTAATCTATCATTTACATGAAGAATGAAGCCTAACAAATAATATGTGATTGTCTTCATTAGCTTTCATGTTGACATACATGTTTTACCCTGGGAGAATAGCAAGCAGAAAAGGAATTGGTTTTACAAAGAGAGTTGCTAACCTTATATTACAAATGAAGAGCTGGAATATACATGTACATGCCTCATTCAACATTTCATTTTGAATGATAATCTGGCCCGTTTATACACTATCACACATGAAGAGAAAATGAATTTTCCATGATTTCACATTTTCTCTTTATTTTAAGATCATTATCTTCTAAAAGGATCATGTGCCAATTTCCAGCTTTTATTGATGGGCCCTAGATTTTAAATTAGCATTATTTGTTCATTATTTCATGTTATTGACATTGTTGTTAGATCCACACAGATATAATTGTGAAATTAATAAATTTATAATTTATGTCTGGGGTGTTGAATTAATCTTTCCAATTTGAATGTGTTCAAGTCAGAAAACTCAGACCTGTTAATGAAAAAATAGAATGAAATATGTATCTGTTTGATTGCCCTCTAATATTAAATGAATCTAAATGGAACCTTCACTGTGAGTATATTCAAGAACAGTTTTATCCACAGTTCTGCTTATAATTGTGTGAATATTTGCAATAACTCATGGTATTTTGGGATGATAGATACATCCTTTTCATGTGATGTCTTGAAAGTATTGTTTTTTTAGCTCTACAAAAACTGGAAAAAATATTATTTGGAATTTGTATCCTAAATGCAAAGGTATGATTAACTATATTTCCAAGAAAAAGAAATTATTTAGGCACAGAACGAGGGAAGAAAAGCTAGCCAGTCAGACTCAAATTCACTGATCTGCCATTTAGTATTTTATTGATCACAAATTAAAAACTTTGTATCTTCCTTATCCATTATCTGATTTTCCAAATTTCTCTTTTCTGCTAAATTAATGTCAGAGTGGACTTCTCGTTTGATCAAAATATATTTTTGTAAAGGTGCGAAGTAATTACTTGAGACATTCAGTTTGTACCAAACTCTGATACACTTTTGTGACTTGACTTTGCATTACAGGAACATGGAGTTGGGCAGATTTCATAGTTGACATTTATATTTGAATAGGCGAAATGATTCCAACAATTTTTGAAATACAGTGAATTTATCAAATATAACTAATAAAAGTGAAGATTTTGTAGGGTGATATTACTCATGAGAAGATTTTGAATTATGTTTCAAATAAACAAAATGAATACTTGACAATACTGGACACCTGTTGCGCCGCCACATATCCCCTACCCATGTCAAAGTCATTGAGTGTGAGTACATGTGTGTGTGTATAGTGTGGGTGTATAGTATGGGTGTTTTTAAGGGTACTTGCTTTACCGGTATGTAAAATCCAAGGTGTGGCCACAAGTACAGCTGCTATTATAGCTGTAATGAATAGTGCATGATATTTCAAGCCTGATAGGTTTGATGACAGGGTGGTCCAAAAATATGGTCCAATTAATCTTTAATTTTGAAAATTTTGAACAGTTGTTGATGATAAGGACAAGTAGAAATGATTCCTATATTTGAAGAGATCTCTAGCCCTTGTGTAATCTGCAGAACAACTGCCTCTTGGAATTACTGTATGACTTGCATGCGAGTTCACTTCAAGCATGATACTCTAAGTTGCCTCAGAGATACATACATGTCCAAAAGTTTTAGCTAGCCTTTTGAGAAAGACGACTTTTTAGTTACCCTTCAAATCGGTCTGTGCTAGGGATATTCCCTTTCCTTACCCTGTGATTTCAAGTTGAGACGCTATGTAATAAGCGACCTATTGTCATGGTTTTTAATGGTTCCATTTAAGTCTGATAAATGCAAAATTCATGTTCACCCATGGTGAAATGTGAATGTACTTTATTGTCAGGGGATTGTGAAAAAATTATTACTTTCAGCATGCATTGAACTGTGTGTATCTCTAGTTTATTATGTGTTTCAGCTTTTTCAGGGGATAGGAATGGGGTTATAAGAGTGTGTGTGATTTTGTGTGTTCCTCTCTCTCTCTCTCTCTCTCTGTGTCTCTTTCCTACTCTATCTCTCACTTTTTCTTTTTTTCTCTCTCTCTCTCTCTCTCTCAATGTGTCTCTGTATTCTCATTTTCTCTTCTTCTTTTTTGCCCTCTCTTTTATCTCTATCTTCCTCTGTCAAACCTTGTCTCTCTTCCCCCTGTGTGTATTACTCTCTCTTTCCTACTCTATCTCTCACTTTTTCTTTCTCTCTCTCTCTCTCTCTCTCTCTCTCAATGTGTCTCTGTATTCTCATTTTCTCTTCTTCTTTTTTGCCCTCTCTTTTATCTCTATCTTCCTCTGTCAAACCTTGTCTCTCTTCCCCCTGTGTGTATTACTCTCTCTTTCCTACTCTATCTCTCACTTTTTCTCTCTCTCTCTCTCTCTCTCTCTCTCTCTCTCTCAATGTGTCTCTGTATTCTCATTTTCTCTTCTTCTTGTTTCCCCTCTCCTTTATGTCTATCTTTCTCTGTCAAACCTTGTCTCTCTTCCCCCTGTGTGTATTACTCTCTTTTCATTTTTCCCTCTGTCTTTTTCTCTGTTTGCCTCTCTTTCTAATATTCTCTATTAAAGTGTTATCATTTGTCACTCATCAGTGTCAGCTAAGAGGCCGGTGAAAGATGTCAGTAATTATTAAAGGCATTACCTGGCTCTCGATCTAGCTGCAGATGATTTTGGTTGATCTGGACCTTCTTGCATAAAACTCTTGCAGTAATTGTGTGTTTGAATGCAAATCAACAAATGAAATGCAAGATAATTCTAGATTAAAGTCTTCTAACCAATTGAATTATACCTCAACATTATATGCACTTGCTCTTGTTGTAAAGCATACTTGTTTAAGTGAACAAGATTCAGATTACTTGTATCTAGAAAAGAGACTGTTGATTAAATAGCCACAGCTGGGTGTTTTATGTCATGTAAATGACTACAATGTATTAATGATGGGGGCAACACTCTCTTGGTTTCAGTCATACGGAAGTCATTATGTTGAACATACTGTCATTGTCTCATTATGATTCAATTAGCTGCAGCTTTCTGCAGTGACTGCCTTTCTCACTAGCCTGATTTCCAGATGGTCTTCTTTCTTTTGGCCCCATGATCATGGAGAGAATGATAAGCTCATTTAGCCTCAAAGTGCAGCCACACCTCTCGGACTGTTAGAACAAAAACAGCTGGAGAACTTTTTGTAGATTCTGTTAATCCAATTTTGGGATTTAGAAGAAAACAAATCATTTAGCATGAAATGCAGGTTAGCATGATATGATATGCATGTATCTACTTTTATATTCCACATACTAAGAATCTTGCTCTACGATTGGTCAAAAGTAAATCACGTGATGAAAAATAACTCGCCCATTATTTATAGCAAAAAGTTTGTTACACTGTGTAGATAGTACTACTATCTACACAGTGCAACGCACTTTCACTGAAGATAGAGGTACTATCTACACAGGGCAACGCACTTTCACTGAAGATTATCCAAAAGCGCACTAAAACAGGCGTAATTAAGCGCGCATTACCAATGAGCGCAATTAAAGCAAACACATGCGCGCACCGTACCCTCAAGGGGTTGAGTTAATCGTTTAACTTTTTTTCAGTGAATTTGGGCCTGGTGTCTTTCATGTAGATGCATACACGTCCTTTTCTTTTTGTAGTTAAATTGTTTTAGATGTGAAATATAAAGCAAATAATCACCTTTTGGTTTCAGGCGATGGCAAACTATCACTTCCTCGTCGATCAGAATGTATACGCTATCTTTCCTCAGCTTCGCTTTGGAAAGATAGCTACATCCAGATCGCCTCGGGAGTGATAGTTTGTCCCATCACCTTCACCAACGGTAGTTATTTGCTTACAAAGTATCCTGTTTTACTTTCACAATACAAAGTCTGCTAGAATGGCTATAGAGCCGTAAAGTGGTATTACAATTATTTTTTCATTGATTCAGTGATACTTGGGTCATTTTTGTTGCTGAGCAATGGGATACATTGAGCTACTACTATACTTATGATCGACAGTCTGTTGCTACACAGTATGAGACACCTATCAAGTTGAATTCATTATTCATCTTTGGTCTAGATATTACCTGTATGAGTATAAAAAACTATTTTTCTGTGACTAATTATTTTTCTCTTCATATCATGATTACTAAAGCTTCTACTCTGATTCCTAGAAATGAGAGTAATCCACATTCCTATCTCGTGAAGGCACTTCTAATGGAGCCGGATGCAATCAAATATCACCCCAAATTTAAAATTTCATTACAATTAATGGAATTACTGAGGAAGGAGGGTTCCTGATGGCTATTAGAATCTACCAGAATCACTTGCTGAATAATTGATTGCGCATGATTTCTATTTTTCATCAAATATTTTCTATAGTGTATAATACCTTCCCATCACAATACATATTTGAACATTTACAAATACATATACCTTTAACAAATAATTGTGCTTTCTAGTAATTTGAATATCACATCCATTCTATGAGCCTCGTGGCTGTTAGAGTGCCACTTTTGTTAATTTTGTTCAAAGGCATCCTGAGAAAGCGTCATTCATTTATTCAGGGTTATTGTTATGAATCATTCACCATTGTGATGTGTGTGTAGGAGTAGTGCCACTATAAGAGCAGCTGAAACTTTCATTGTCATTTTGTCATTTTTGTCCATTGTCATTTTTTGTCAATGTTTTCAGTATGTGTACAAAATTTATGTCTGATCATTGAATGTACAAAGAACTTGGAGGCTTTTTGGCATCTTGAAATAGATCACCAAACTAGCTATTCATAGATTCTAATAGTATGAGATCATTTCTGATACAGCATTGTTCCATTGTTAGAGGCAACAGATAAAACAAAATAACAAAAACACAATCTGTTACATTTATCAAATATCCACTCAAAACTTCAATCATGCCATACATAAATACTGCATGTTTGTCTTTGTTTACATGTAAATAATCTTCAAAAGTCATACAATGTCGGCAAATATTAGTGTATTAAAATCTCCTTTTAATAAAATCTTTAAAAAATAGGTAGTTTTGTATTTAAGAGTAGTTTTGATTGTTTACCAACATTGCATTACTTTAGGTGATTCATTGGCATGTAAAACAAAGAAAAACAGTCAGTATTTTAAGTATTCTTTTATGATTGAAATGGATATAACAGGTGTTTTGAGTGAATATTTGAAAAGTACCGGTATAACAATTTGCTTTTTTGATTATCTGTCTTACCACAAGCTTTTTTGATTATCTGTCTTACCACAAACAATTAAAATACAGAAGAATGCTGCATTACTAATGTTCTTAGTCACATTTCTGAAAACACATTCTTTCAACATGATCTCAAATTCATTTGCGTTAGACTTAAACCTAAGATTTATCCTTATCTAATAGGAATGATCATTAAGTAACTAATTATAACATTCTCACTTTGATAGTGCCGAGTTGTGCTTGTGTTTAACAACTTTGACTGACCTTCTTCATAACCCTTACAAATTTGTTCATTACTGGTACCTTTAAAATTGAGTGTAGCCAGTCATATCTATTACTAGAATGGAGTAACCTTGGTGGCTGGGTCAGGAAGTCATTGATTAGTCTGTGTGTCTCTTCTTAAATTGGCAACGACAAGTTGACACATCCATTGAATCAGGTTGTAAAAGCTGTGTCAATTTTCGGTCAACTCTTTCTAGCTCCATAGCAATAGCTTAATTGTCACCTGGAAATGTGTACTAAGTTGTGTCATTTATTCCCTTTCACTTTTGCTTTTACAAAGTAGATTAATGAGCATATATGATGAATATGATTGATTGGGAATACAATGAATTGCTGTTTTGGTCCTTGAAATACTCTTTATTACAAGTTTGCTTCAATTTCAAGATAGTTTCTTAACCTTGTTACCATTAGCAACCTTGTGTCATTATGTCAAATTTATTGCATTCACTGAATCTTATTTCCCTCTCTTTTTGCTCAGGTTTACCTGCAGTAGTGGTACCAGCAATGCTATCCAATAGAGGTCTTCCAATAGGGATCCAGCTGATCGGCAAGTGCTTTCAAGACCAGGACCTACTGACTGTTGCCAAGTGGTTTGAGCAACAGGTCCAGTTCCCACATCACATCATAGAGGACTATTTCACAGACTGACCAAGTCTACTCTTGGATGGATTTAGAGACATAGAAGAGGGATTGTGCTTACTAGCATGAGTTTTCAGGTCCAGGACCTACTAACTGTTGCCAAAAGTCTCAAGCAGCAAGTCAAGTTCCCACATCACATCATAGAGGACTATTTCACGGACTGACCAAGCACGGAAGTCTACTCTTGGATGGATTTAGAGACCGTCAGAGAAGAGGGCTTGTGCTTTATACTGGCATGAGTTTTTTCAGGTCCAGGACCTACTAACTGTTGCCAAATGGCTTAAGCAACAAGTCAAGTTCCCGCATCATAATTAATCTGATCTGATCTGAATCATACAGGACTATTAAATGGACTCACATTTAGAGCATGCCAAAGTCTAGAAGTGTGCTCACTCAATGATTGGAATATTAATAGAGATCAGGGATCAAAAAAATATTGGGCTGAGTTTTCAAGTCCAGGCCCTACCGACTGTTCCCCTATGGTTTCAAACAGCAAGTCCAGTTCCCTCAACACATCATCACAGACTACTTTGCAGAACCAGAATAACAGTATTCTCTACCCTGAACTCGTGATTCCAGTATAGAGATTTTTTTTTTTTTTTTAATGAATTCTCTCAGGGGCAGTCTTGGGTTTTTGTCTTTTTTTCCCCAAAGATCTTCTCATCAGGAAGTATGCAAAGAAAAAGGTAGACTAACAATTGTACCAGTTCCAGTTCCTACCGTCGTGTGGGCTTGAAATTGCAATCAGGAGGGTCTTTAATCACTAAATAATAATAAAGCCCTACATCTAATCAACAGACCTTATCAATTAATGCCTCCTGCACACAGACAAACGATAATACACATGAGTTTAGCTAAATGATAGGTGCGGCCTTCAGTAACTTTACCCACATGTTTCAATAGATCGCTATGGATGCATTATTTGTTGACATATCATAATCCATACACTAACTTTTGATTCAGCATAATAGGGAGTGAATGGAATTTTCCACATTTGTAAGTCATTTTGTTTATGCGTGGCATTCGTAGTGAGGAGGAAGTTCACTAACGTATTGTATAAAGTCAAATTATAGGTGGGTGATATTTGTGTAGTCATCACATAGTGGAGGCCATCTTTTCAAATGCATACCCCAATTATTTAGTTTGTATTTAAATTTTGTTACTATGTACTCTACAAACCTGCTCCTTGTAAATGTTAAGCCTCCTACTTATTTGTTTGATGCCACTTTTTCAAAAGATTAATGAATTATGCTCCTCACAAGTGTAAGCCCATTGCCATTTTTCTTCATGAATTTGTTGTTAGGGTACGTTTATGTTCAGCTTTTTCTGACCAGAATGAGGCATCTGTTACGCGTTTAGTTCAAAACACGGTTGCGTCCTTTAGTAGAATCACCGAAAAACGGCGATCGTAATCGGCGATCGTAAACTCACAAAAAGGTGCGTTTACGATCGGCGATTCTGGGGAAGGATAAACGCACAATCATTTGTAAACGCGTTTAAATGGGGTCAACGCACTGACCTCTAGTAGGTCTACGTAGCATGCGCAGTGCAGGTTTGCGAATCCAGCTGCAAGGCCACCCAGCCAGAATCGCCTGGAGGAGCCAGAGAAGTGAGCAGTACATCGTGGAACTGCGATTACGATGAGCGTTTACGATGAGCGGTTCAAATCGCTCATTCTGCCTTCAAAACTGAGCATAAACATACCTTAAGTTACTTTAATACAAGGATGCCAGCTTTTCAGGCCATAGCCTGATTTCAGACTCTGATTTTTTTCTTCTATTTTACGCTTTTTCAGACTTTGTATTGGAACACATTTATTTATTTACTTATAAATATGTACAAAATGGTATATAGTTTGTTAAAAATGAATGTGTATGTTTTTATGGCTCATTTTAGGATCTTTTTACTATTTTTTTTAAACAGAACCATTACAGATACTTTTTTTTTTCATTTAAAGAAAGATAAATTATGATTTGGACATAATTTGTCATAACTGATCAATAAAATTTAAACATGTGTCTTATTTCTTGAATCATTGTTTGATTAAGGACCGGTTTAAGGTGCTCATATATCACCCTTTGAATCACCCTCATTGTGTATTCATATTGAGTCTCAATGAATAGACTAGTGCTGTGAGATGAGGACTACAAAGCATGAAATAGACCAGTTCACAAAAGTATTCTAACTTTGGAATATTTTGTTTCCCAAGACCATAGTAATAAAATGTTGAATTAACCAGTTATGACATATTTCAATCTCAATAGTCAGATTATATACAGTGTGTACTTGGTTGTTGCAATGTCAGATAAACCTATGACAGAATTTTAAACCTGATAGCAGAATTATTCTCAAAAGATTACTACATATGTGAACTGGTGTATTGCCTAGCTCCTAGACCAGCAAGTACATCATTAAATATTTCCTTTGATGTTCTCATTGTATGGAGCCATTCAAATGATGCTTACTATTGTGCAGCTCTGTCATGTGCAGCGGTGACATTATCTTCGGCTTTTCAAAGGGGTCTCTCAGCTTCATCGCATAGAATAAATCAATTATGATGAAAACCAGGATTGTCTAACTATAATTCATTCTCTTCTGCATGACTTATTATCCTATAAGGACCAACCATTCTGGTTCTTTCCAGTCCATTACCTACTACTTAATAGATTTCAATTTTGAAACAGATTTCGCTTTTATTTGTTTCATTCGTCATAGACAAGACATATTAAAGAGATTTGTAATCACAATGATAGTCCAATGTGAACAATTTCCCACATGTCTCAAAATACTGAGTTTATTAAGTTTTACTTGTGGGAGATATTTTGATATAATGCACATCTCCCATGCACTATGTTGTCAAATGTTATCGTTGGGGAGATTAACTTTAAACCAATGCTACATCATTCCATTATCATTCATAAAAGTATCCACATATTATCTATTTGGAGCCAAAAGTGCATTAACATGATGTAAGTTTACAGACAAACAAACAATTCTTGTTTGATCTGGACAATATTACTGGGATGCATGCAATATCATCATGTATTTCTGTGTACTATTATGTAAAATGTGAAAATACTGTGTAGCTCATTAAATGCTTGCAAAAGGCTGCTCAGCTGCAAACACAGATTTTCTCGAGAAGCATGGGTCTTTCTTTTTCTTTTCTTTACCACCCTGGAAGCTCTGCAGTGAATGATATGATATCCCTTCTAATTAATATTAACATAACTTGAAATGGATCTGATAGTAAAAAAAAAAAAAAAAAAAAATTGTTCTTATTCACCCAGGTTAGATATGTCAGAATTAATGATGCTCTACCTGCAGTAATACACCTAGGTGGGAATGGACAAATGTGGGCTAGGACACCTTGTCAACAGTGATGTAGACCCTTACCGACTAAAGATTGAACCCTCGCGTTCCACCAATATACCGCAGTATTAGAGACTATATGATCTAGTCTATTAGCCTAGTCTAGTCTATTTTGGTAACCATTGGCAAGATAGAATATGATTCAATTGACTTATAGAAACCAGACTAGAACTTCAAATATATAACGAAAAACACATTACTTGATTAGTCTTCTTTACCTAATTGAAAATATAGAATTGTCCACAACTGCCATTGGTTTTCATACTCTATCGCATTCAACAATGGATTTCACGCCACATTCCAAGGGTCATTAGTTACACCATTGAATTCAAATAGGTCACATTTAAAAACTTGTTTGTCTCAATAATAATGTTTAATGTAATTATGGTTGAATGGTTTAATGGTTCAATTTATTCTTTTTCTCAATCATAACAAAATACAATGACACTAATACAGTGCGTCCCAGAAAAAACGAAACCGAGAATTATCATAACTTGATCACAATAAAAAAAATCATAAATGACACATGTTTGTAAAGCTTAGATACTCCTCTTTCATTTGATGCAACTCATATGATGCATATTTCACGCATGATTGATTTAGAACAATTTGAATAAAGGGTACCAAAAAGTCATTTGACGGGCGGTATCTGAATTTCAATAAGAAATTCACATTTCTAAAAAGTTCATTTTCTGCCCTTTCATATGACACCTCAATCAGGAAAAATGAGCCAGGAATAACAAAGTTCTGTTTGGTTAAAGTAATGCTTGCATTTCCATGATTTGATTTAAACGAATTCGTTTTGACTGGCTGCCTGTCGTAGCAACAAATACAGTTGACAAAAGGTTTAACTCCGTTTCGTTGACGATCAGCCATACACAAAGAAGACGAAAGTCTTGATGCATGGCTGATCGTCAACGAAACGGAGTTAAAATGTATGTGAGAGCCCTTTTTTAAATACAGGAATACACAAACAATTTGTATATCTTTGGGAAAACTCCCCGAAGAAAATTAAAGATTTATTTTATGAACAAGGGGCTTAGTAATAAAACGATTAATGCCTAATCGCTGACTGACCTATTCCATCGAATCCCATCCTTTAAAGGGTTTAAAAATATGGAGTTTTCAATACTTTGGAGAAAAAAAAAGAAAAGTGCTGAGTAGATCTTTGAACATTATCAGCTTTGATTCTAGTAGCAAAATAGAACAAACGAAATAAACTTTAGCAATGGATTGACTGTCAGTTATCTTAGTATCACCCTTCATGACGTAACATGACTTATTTTTGTTTTTGTATTGTATTATATACAGCCAACAAGTGAAATATCTTTCTCCCCAAATAAAGTCTCAATCGCTTTGTTTCCTTTCATAAATGCACTTGCAAAACAAAACAAAAAAAACTATGCATAGCTGAACCTTAAGCTAAGCAAAATTTGCCCACAATGTTACTTTTGTTTTCAATGCTTGTTTCGCAACGGTAATTATCTATCAACCAACTTAATTTTGGGCATAAATGTTGCAATTTGTATCAGTATTTCTAGGTTATCTTGCTTCTTGTCGTTATTTACATTCACTTTAATTCAAAGCCAAATGAAGATTCCCTCTTGGTACTCGTTATCATCTGTCAATTTAACAACCAGTTGGAACCTTTTAAAAATGACTAATACTTTTACTTAAAACATATCTTAGTTTCAATTCTTGTCCTATTATCTTCTCGGCCTGTATGATGATTCTATTCAACATAGTCAAGTCTCCTTTACGACAACTTGTGTACCAGAGTACACAATCATACGCGACGATACTTTCAATTACTGATTTATAGAAGTAGACCATTATGGTGCGATCGACATAAATGTTTTCAATTTTCTTTCAAAATGCATCCATTGTAGTCCCTTCATGGTTAATTGCTTTACATTAATCCCCCCCCCCCCTCCTTTGGCGGCCAGAGAAAAAGAGATAGAGAAATGGGGGGAAATAATCATGCATGTGGCACATGTCATGAAAATGTCATTGACATTGTAATTACCCATGTCTTTTATGAGATATGAAGCGAACAAAATCCATACAGAAAGAAAAGAAAACAAATATTGATTTTGACGAAATGAATAGGTGCTATGCTACGCTACACGGCAGATCACTTAATTATAAACGGCTGGTTCAGATGTTTGTTTTATTTCCACTTTTTCATATCAATACAAAGAAACATACAAATGAATATAATGAATAACATGTAAGTTTGACAAAGTTTGTTTCTAGTTTAAATAAAAAGTTTCATACTGTTACAAAAGGAAAAAGCAGGAGACCACATGTCGTAAGCGTAAATGCTTGAACATGACCGTGGCCCCTGCCGAGTTAACAAAATAAAAGAACAACCCATGCAACTGCATTGTATTCAATGTTAAATAAGATATAAGTGAAGTGATTAAAAGTGAGCATGGCTGAATTAATTTTGAGTGAAAATAACAAAACAAATTTAGTGAAATATTTCTTGTTGAGAAGTGCATTTGTGCAAGGTGCAAAAAATTTAGCCTGGTGGAACAAAAAGAGACTAATACCGTGATATTAATTGTGTGTTGGTTTCAGTTACGGGTGATAATATTAAAATGTATGCAGGGTCCATTTCTGTTGACAAAGACAGAACAATTCAAGACATAACAAATTAGATTTTTTTTATTTTAATTTCTATGTAAGATCTAGTAAACTATACTGAGTTAACAAATATGCTTTCATATAAGCTTTAAAAGAATAAAGGGAGGTCCTAGTTTTAATATGGTTTGGTAAGTTATTCCAAATATCTGGTCCATGGTGTCTAATTGATCGTAGGGCTAAACTAAGTTTGGGATTGTTAAGATGGTAATCATGAGCATGTCGAGTTAAATATGAGTGTACGTTTACATTTAATAAATAAAAGTTTAAGAAAGATGCTGGAAGAGTTTTGGAAGTGTACTTATACATAAAAATGGCAGTTTGGAGCGTATGTATATCAAAAACCTTTAATGTTTTTAATTGACTAAATAACGGGTTCGAATTTGCAAGATAGTTAGAATGTGTACAAATACGAATTGCTCTCTTCTGCAAAAGAAATATTGAGTTTATTTTAGTTTTACTACAGTTTGCCCATATAATATTACAATATGTTATATATGGTAAAATTAAAGTATTATAAAGAATAAACAAAGATCTATCATTTATCAAACATTTCATTTTATACAAAATACCAATATTCCGGGATATCAAAATATTTATGATATGAATGTGTTCGTTCCAAGACAAATTTGAGTCAATAATAACTCCTACAAATTTCGTTGATTGTTTTTCTACCAGGGATAAACCATCTATAAACAAATTACATTGTGGTTGGTCTTGGGAGTTAATAGTTCTAAAACGGATAAAGTTAGTTTTACTTATATTTAAGGATAATTTATTACATTTAAACCATATTGAAATATTACACAAATCATGATTTACAGTATCAACAAGTGTATCAATATTTTTGTGTGAGTAAAGTATATTTGTATCGTCGGCAAAAAGAATGTAAGTTAGAATATTAATGATTTT
Organism: Strongylocentrotus droebachiensis; assembly: GCA_035222895.1. Lineage (NCBI taxonomy): Eukaryota > Metazoa > Echinodermata > Echinoidea > Camarodonta > Strongylocentrotidae > Strongylocentrotus > Strongylocentrotus droebachiensis. The sequence continues at coordinate 208,827 of JAVYIG010002185.1, forward strand.
ATTATATCATTTACATAAATCAAAAATAAGAGCGGGCCTAAGATGGAGCCTTGAGGAACTCCACATGTGAGGTTCAATTTTGAGGAACTATTATAATGATAATAAACATACTGTGTTCTATTTTTAAGATAGTCCTCAAACCAGGATAGAGCAAGGCCTCTGATACCATAGTGTTCTAGTTTATGAAGTAAGATTGTATGATCAATGGTATCAAAGGCCTTACTCAGATCCATAAAAACACCTATAACATGCTTCTCAGGGGCGGATCTAGCTTTTTGCTAAGGGGGGGGGGGTTACCAAAATAATGACGATGCGGAGCATCGTCCACGAGCCGCGAAGCGGCGAGCCGATTTTTTTGGGGGTGTTTATTTGAACCCCGTAAGTGATGTTTTCCTGGCATCTATTACCACAATGGAGACCATACAAAGCAGTGCATGATAACGTCTTTTTAAATCAAGTAACAGTTTAATACACAGTTATATCCAAAGTTATCATGTGTTTGGTTAAGTTACCAGATGAGTTGAATATCTTCTCACAATATTTGCACTTGAAAGGGTTTCTCTCCAGCGTGCGTTCTTTTTTCTTTCTTTTTTTCTTGTTTTTTCCTTTTTTTTTTTTTTTTTTTTTTTTTTTGGGCCGCCCAAGGGGGGGTTTAAACCCCCTAAACCCCCCCCCCCCGTAGATCCGCGCCTGCTTCTTATTTGCGAGAGATTCAATTATTTTATCACAAAGTTTAATTAAAGCAAAATCAGTTGAATGATTTTTCCTAAATCCAAACTGGTTAGGAATCAAAATATCGTGCTCATTCAAAAAAGAAATCAATCTTTTATATACCAATTTTTCAAAAACCTTTGAAATACTTGATAATAATGATATGGGACGATAATTTTGAAGTTTAGATGGGTCATCTTTTTTATGAATCGGTATAACCTTAGCAATTTTTAATAAGTTAGGACAGGAACCAGTAGAGAGAGAAATGTTACATATATGAACCAATGGAGAAACAATAAAGTGTATTATTTGCTTAATGAGATTCATACTTAACCCATCTGGTCCTGATGACTTGCTTGATTTCAGTAATTGAACTATACTAACTACCTCATGAATTGTTGTGGGAGTAAAGAATAATGAATTTTCAGAGGGTTCTAAAAGATATTGAGAAAAATGATTGTTGCCAGCATCTATCTTAGAGGCTAATGTGGGACCTACATTAACAAAGTACTCATTAAAATAATTAGCACATTCATTCAAATTATTAATGTCTTGTCCATCAACATTAATGGTTGTATTAATATGTTTTTTCTTACCCGTAATATCTTTGATAATATTCCAAAGAGAATTATTATTTTGATTACTCGCAATTTTATTTGAGTAATATAATTTGCGGGATAGCCGAATAATAGATGTTAACTTATTTCTATATTTTTTATATTTATCTAAATCAATATGATCTTTACTTCTTAACGCTTTCTTATATAATCGATTGCGAGTCGCAATCGATCGTAAAATGCCCCTCGTTGTCCATGGTTTCTTAGCCTTTTTTTTATTTAACTTAATTCGAACCAAAGGTATATTTTTGTTGTAATAATACATTAATTTATTCAAAAATATATCGTAAGCATCATTTGCAACTACTAAATTAAATACATCAACCCAAGATTCTGATGCTAAGTCCGCCCGAAAGCTCTGAATATTAGCATCCGTTTCTTTCCGAATGTATATATACTTCATGGACTCATGTTTAAGTGACTGAATTGTAGGGGAAATAACAATGTAACAAGCTATTATTGAATATGAAGAAAGCAAAGTACATCATACATGTATGTATTATTCGATTCTAAAAGGGGGGAAATCCTTCAAACACTGACCGGATTAGAATTGAAAATACTGTTATTGAGAGAGCTGAGCCATTATTTTTCTTATGTATTCTTATTCATGAGTCACTTGACTGGAAGTAACACATTGCTAATATATCTTCTAAGCTTTCAAGAAGTTAAGGTGTTTTATCCAAACTCAGATAATTATGTTAAACACACCGATCTATATTGATAAACTATTTATTTTACGAAAACGTGCAATACGACTGATAAAACAGAGTGACTTTCGTAATCCCAGTCTACCACTATTTGTTGAATTAAAAATCCTCTCAGAGTTTGAACTATCAAAACTTAATCTATCAGTTTTCATGTATAAGTATCACAAAGGGATTCTCCCAGTATTTTTCGATTATAATTTTTAGAACTAAAATCTTCATTCCTTACCTATCACACTCGTACAGGGAATAATCTTTGTGTTCTCATTACCCGTTCTTCTATAATAACCCATTCTATCCGTTTTAAAGGAGTACATTGAATGGAATTCAATTTGCAATTAAATCCAACGCCACACTTTCTCGTTTTAGAACTCTATTCAAACGTTACATTTTTGAAACATTATTGTCGTCCATGGCTGAATAGACTCTTTCTTATCTTTCTCTTTCTCACCTCTTCCCTTTCTTCTCTTTCTCATTCTGAACTCTCCCTTTTTTCTTTGTACTGCTCTTGTGTGATTGTGGATGAGTATAACATGGGTGAAACCTGCTGATAGTTTGTTTTTTTTGCTTTGAAGACCTAAAAATTGTATTTATTTCGCTATTTAATTTAATATTGAGTTAACCTTTATAGGGGCCTCATGTAAAAGCTTCTTTGAGGTCCTAAAAGCTGGCCTATTATTTATTCTGTATTTATGATTTGTAATGTTTGTTATGATGCCAAATAAACTGAATTACCATAACATTTAATTTAGAGGAATACGACCAATATTAGTTTGTTTTGACAATACGTAGACTTTGTCAGAGACAATATATCCTCACACTTGCTCTCTCTCTCTCTCTCTCTCTCTCTCTCTCTCTCTCTCTCTCTCTCTCTCTCTATCTCTCTCTCTCTCTCTCTCTCTCCTCCCCCTACCCCTCTCCCTCTCTGTTTAAATATCTACCTTGTTAATAGTTCTTTGGGACTTTTGTAGACTCTTTTGATCCCTTTATCATCTGAGGTGACCACTGCTCCCGGATGAGGAAAGAAAGATCATGAGAGTTTAAAATAACAGGAAATAACACCCACCTCGTATTCGACCTATAGGCCTAGTTTGTAAACCCGGAAAATCATGTAATTTCAGCAACATTGTAAATCAATGTTATCTATCTAATTAGAAATAAACCGAGTTTGATTTTCAATATTGAGTCAACATGATAGAAAAATTAAAAACCTTTGTTAGAGGAATATCATTTCGAGCAATAGTTATAGATAAGCAAAATTGTTTCAGTGAGTAATGGACATCAGACATTAAAAAAAAAACAGTTACTAACAAGAAAGTAAGACGGACTGAAATACTTCTCAAGAATTTGGAATTTGTAGAGATAGAGTTTATATCATTTTTCAGAGAATTGTTTTGTTTTCCGTAAACGAGCAAACTTTTTTGTTAAAGGTTGCAGAGTTCATAAGGAGAAACGTGATGCAGATCTGATGAGTGTCCTGTTTGAACACGAAGAACATTGTCGAGTTGATGTTGATTATAGGACAACATTCTATTAATTGGTTTCATTGTATTCCTAGTAAAATGCTCACATTGTATTCACATTCGAGTGGTTATTAAACTATTCTGCACATGCAGTATGATTTCCAGGGCTGTCTGGTCCAAACGATAAATAACTAAATATTTTGATGGCCTAGCTGCTTCCACATAGTCTGTCTCATTCTCTCTTTCACTTTCTCCCACCCCTATTTTCAACTCTCCCCCTCTCTCTTCTCTCTTTCTATCCTCTCTCTTTCTCCCATCTCTCTCTATTCTTCTCCTCCCACTTCTCTCTCGCTCTCTCTTCCATCTCTCTCTCTCTCTCTCTCTCTCTCTCTTTGAAAAAAGTGAGATAAAGAAATTCTTTATCTTACTTTTGTTTAAATTTAATACTCTTCGCAAGTCTTTTCACTCAAGAATGTTTTATTTCGGATGATCTGCAGTTTTTTTCGAAACCACTCTTTCACTTTATCAACATTAATATTCGCAGAAATGTACCTGCCGATTGTGATTAACATAATATTTAGGTTCAAAAGAATCAAGAAATAAATACGTTTTATCAACCACGGAAGACAAACAAATCAGAATTATATACAGATGATACAAAACGTTTAAGACTTTATTAAACATGAAACATCACACGTTGGACACTTCTTATTGAGAGAATTTGAAAGGATGTAATAGATAATCAATATCAACCTGGTTTAACTTAAGATACATAGATAGATATAAACATCAATAAGCATGGTCCCGATAATGGTGTGATATTATGAAATTCCCAGTTTCTCGTTTTGGGTTAAAGAACGAATCCTTGTTATTTGATATTTTCCATTTTTATCATTTGTCTTAAACGACTCTTGTATTTTCCACCCTCTCATGTCACTAACCTCTTGCTAACAATGATTACATTTCTCTTTTTACTTGTGTTTTCCCCATTTGATATATATGTTTTTTTATCCAGTGATGTAATAAATATTATATAAATGAACACGGTTACAAAGAGCTGCAAACGGGACGAGAAACTGGGAATTCATTTTTCTTAGTCTAACTGACAATAATTTATAGTAACCACGTGCTATAGTGTGCACGCTATAGTGCCCTCGCTCTGATAATTAGAAGTGTACTACTATTCAAATTAAACTAAATGACATATAGATCAGCTTTGGATTCTATGAGAAAACAATATGAAAATGCAATTTAGTTTGAATCAGCCTTTGCAGGCTTCACCTTCAAACTTCATACGTTTACCGACTCAAAACACATAAAATATTTTCTAGTCTATACACACCCACCCAAAACACACAGTAGCATTGTAATTGTTTTGGGTCTATACTTTACAGCAAACTTTTTATTCTGTCTGAACATTCTGATTAGATTGGTTCTATTAGTTCAAATGAAGAGGTGGATGGTTTTGCTGAATGTATAGTACACAATAGCTTGCAAAATATACATATCATTACATTAGATTCACCTCTCTCAATTTTTAGTCAAATAATACTTTACATCTGTAAAGACCAAAAGGATACAACATAAGAAAAATGAAAAAATCTCCAGTTGATTGGAGTTTTTGAATAATGATATTCCATGTATTTATATCAAAACATAGAGTGCTTCATAAAAACCAAACACGATGTCTTGTCTCATGTGGTATCAAATATGTATATCATTTCCATATTCATATTAAGTCAGCTGTATATTATGTAATGATATAAATATATTGTGAAAGACAAGAGAAAGAGAGATAAACTACTCGAATTATAGATGCAAGCCATCTGACATATCCACAATGTATTATCAGAAATGGTTGGAGGAAAACAGAGCTGCTGTCATAACATATGCAAAATGCAACAGCGTGCCTGTATAGTACATAAACAGAACATTTTTGTTTTTATTCCGGTACATTAAATTATTTTTACACTCGACTTATGAACCTGTAGTTTATTAGTGAAAACGACTTGTTATTTTTACACCGTTATATAGGCTAACATTTTCATTTAACGAAATTTCCAATTAGGTTCAAACTTTTCCAAATATGTTTAGATGCAAACTGAAGAGTTAACGGAAAATAATTTCTTATTGATTACCAATCCTCCAAGTCTCTTTATTGCTCAGGCGAGCGTGGTGGAGTTTGTCAATGCGTCAAAGTCAAGAACTTCACAGGTTGTATTTCATTCGGAAGGACGTCGATGTGGTTACCATGGTCACTGCTTGAAGAAGCTTCCAGAGAGTATGAGGATGGGATAGCATCACACCAGAGGAGGACGAGTAGAAGGAGGAGAAGGAAGGAAACGCTTTACAGGAACCTTGCAGCCAGGACACTCAATGTTAAGCAGAAAACGCTAGATACAGTCAAGGTCGCAGAACCCATAGCAACTGTAGTATCATTCTGTAAGAAATTAAAAATGGATAAAACAAAAATCATAATTCAGGAGGAATAGTAATCAGAATAGGATGACATGACAATCCGAACGCGAGTTCTAAAAGAAATGCAATGGGGTTCAGCTAGCCTCTGTAAACCGCTGCAAAAAACCGTCGCGATATTTTTGATTTCTGTTTCTTATGTTTTATTACGTGGATATAAATGCAACGGTCCTAAGCATATTCAGTGAGCTCTGTGTTGTAAGACACAAACTGTGACGCGTAATACATGTACGTCATCATAAAAAGATCGCCTCGGTTAACCGCGTCATATCTAAACGAGGCTTTACTCGATTAGGTTAACCGCGTCATATCTAAACTAGGCTTTAATCGATTAGGTTAACCGCGTCATATCTAAACGAGGCTTTACTCGATTAGGTTAACCGCGTCATATCTAAAAGAGGCTTTACTCGATTAGGTTAACCGCGTCATATCTAAAGAGGCTTAATTTACTCGATCAGGTTAACCGCGTCATATCTAAACGAGGCTTTACTCGATTAGGTTAACCGCATCACATCTAAAAGAGGCTTTACTCGATTAGGTTAACCGCGTCATATCTAAAAGAGGCTTTACTCGATTAGGTTAACCGCGTCATATCTAAAAGAGGCTTTACTTGATTAGGTTAACCGCGTCATATCTAAACGAGGCTTTACTCGATTAGGTTAACCGCATCATATCTAAAAGAGGCTTTACTCGATTAGGTTAACCGCGTCATATCTAAAAGAGGCTTTACTCGATTAGGTTAACCGCGTCATATCTAAACGAAGCTTTACTCGATTATGTTAACCGTGTCATATCTAAACGAGGCTTTACTCGATTAGGTTAACCGCGTCATATCTAAACGAGGCTTTACTCGATTAGGTTAACCGCGTCATATCTAAACGAAGCTTTACTCGATTATGTTAACCGCGTCATATCTAAACGAGGCTTTACTCGATTAGGTTAACCGCGTCATATCTAAACGAGGCTTTACTCGATCAGGTTTCTTTGGACATTCAGGGTATAGAGTCTCAGACCATAATCTTGAGTAGGCAGAGATGTCTTGTACAGTATGGATAACCAACTGAGATGGCATTTTCGCTGTCCATACGATGTGATAGTAGTTGAAGAATACGGATTGAAATCGCTCATCATAATGAACAGCGAAACCTGATCTATAAGCATATTCACATCGTTAACTCGTAACTCATATACTTTTAACTCTTAAATCATCTCATATCACGACATCTCATGCTTTGATTTTCAGGTAACTCCTACCCCCTTAAAAAGGATCATGACACATGCACATAACGACAACTCATGCTATGATACACAAGTCCCCCTCTCCCTCCAAAAAATAATAATAATGATAATAATAATAATAATAATAATAATAATTATAATAGTAATAATAATAATAATAATAATACTAATAATAATAATAACAATAATAATACAAAATAAATAAATCATACACTCATTATTATTACTCATGCTATGATATTCAAGTACCCCCTCCCAGGAAAAACTATATATATCATAACACAACAATCATACATGGACATAGTGTATTATACTCCTGAAGAGGCCCGTGGTTATGCGTAATGTGGGGGCCATTGCTTTTTTTCCTGTTTAATACAATTAGACACTTGTACTTTTTAAACTTCTTTGTAAGCTATATTTATATAATATATCCTTGATAATTATCGTTAGTTCACAGAAAATCGAAAGGGACGCTACCCGCTTGTATCTCGAGCAACAAAATTGAATTCGAATTTGAATTTGAACACATATACTATCATGTTATATATTTCTTTTATTTTCATTTTAAAAAAATTAAAAAGAAAAAATTTGTAAAGAGTATTAGTAGTAATTTGATTTATTCTCATCTCCATATTATATTCCTATTTTTTGCCATTCCTGGTTAATGTCATTTTGACTTTTGCACTCAATAATCTATGTTACATTATCATTTTGAAATTCGTTAGCAGTTTTAATTTAAAAAATTAAAATGATCCTATTTGTTTGGATTATATTCAATAAGATTGAATTGAATTACACTTATTACTCTAACTCATGCCAAGCTTTTCAAGCGCAGCCTCCACCAACCCGGAAAGGGGAGCTTTATTCATGCATAGAAACCGGCATACAACAAGCGCCCTATGATGTATACCTGTGATTTTGTTGTCATAGTTGCTGGTGTTGTAGCCTGGGAATATTGGAATAAAAATTAGTAATGAATAGCTTGCATCTCCTCCCTGCTTTCTCTCTCTCTCTCTCTCTCTCTGTGTATGTGTGTGTGTGTCTCTCTCTCCCTCTCTCTTTCACACACAAACAAACACAAACACGCACACACCACACACACACCCACCCACACATTTGTTTTTCTCCCTCTCCAACCCCCCCCCCCCCCCCCTCCCTTCTCTATATATCTCTTTCTCTCTTCTGCTCTTCTCTCCGCCCCCACCTCTCTCTCACATTGTCAGGCACGCACACACTCACACACCAAATACGCACGCACGCACACGAGAGAGATATGAACAAGATGTAAAGAGACGGGTGAAAGTGCGAAAAGAAACATGAACATATAGGATATGCTATATTAGGTCGGATTGTCACTGGAAATTGAGCTAATTTCAGAGCCACCAAATGATAAGAGATAACTAGATAATGATGACAAATCATCAATATTCCCCTGTCATCCCCACTGGTCCTACAGACATTTTGGTTCACCTACACAATTAATCCTCCTACACTCAATAAAAATGAGTCCTAAACACAACTGATCCTAAACAATATTAACTCAACTCAATGTTCCTTGGTCCTACATAGGCTACACTCCTATACACCATAGGTCGTACATGCCATCGATGATGCATGCAATTGGTCCTAGTCTACGTCCTACTATTCATGTATGATATTAGTCCTGAGCACCAATATGTCCTCTACTTATGTATAGTTTTAGTGTGAAGGTCAAATTAACACAGGGTTAAACAGATTATCCAATAAAGGTACGGAACAACATGTGACTACTACTACTACTACTCCTGACAACACTCCATCCACACTTTACACTGAGTGTTAATCATCCATTGCATCGGACCGAGGAGAAACAGCGATGTCAAAATTATAGACTAATATCTTATAAGCCCTATATGGCTAAAGCCTGAAAATCTATACTATTTTTAAGAATCATAATTGGCAGAAAAGGGCACCCATTTAGATAAATAAAAGTGATGTAATTTCAATTATTTCTGCATCTTGTATTTGTACCTTAGATGATAAGGGAAAGGTGTATTTCTGACAAACGTAAAAACTCATGTATAAGGCCAAGATCCCTTTTTAGGGATTTTCGAACACAAGTTCATAACGGATGTTTCGAATTGTTTCCTCCTAAAAAGCGACCTTTTAGATCGGTATACACCCCGTATACCATTCCCGGAGAGCCCCACCCCCGTCCCACCCCACCAATTAAGGTTAGTTCTGGTTATCCTAAGCCTCATCACTAAATCCACTTTAATGTTACAGCCTTTGGAAAGAAGTGCGGCAGAGTATCGTCGAGGAATAAGTACTTTCCGTATTATCAAACATCAAATATGATAAAACACCAATAGAATTCCAACAATTGAATAAAATAAAATATCCCCATCGTCACAGGCGGTAAGTATGAAGATAAGTTGACTGAATAATTAAATACGAATAGGTAAGAAAACAGCAAGAAAACCAGGTATAACTTATGAGTCACAGAAGAGGTAGTATATATATTGGTATTGATGCGGGGCCCCGTATACGTCTATCATTAATGAATAGTTTAGCAATGGATGAAGATAACAAGAAAAACGGTGTGATATGAGCCTTGATTTATCTTCAAATCTGTGTAGATCACATTGGGTTAGCGCGTGCTTTGATGCATTTAAATAACAGTTAGAGGAAAACAGGATCCTGTACATATTAGTATATGATAAGGATAAAGATGAAAAGGTTCCCAATTTTTATATTTTATTGACCTTTTTTGAGTTTTCAAAATTACAATAATAATATGTCATACTTATATAGCTCGAATGTCACAAATACATATGCGATGTAATATACTCTGATTGTTACTTTAAACCTTAAACTTACTTTAACCTGGAAAGTGAAAACTATTTCTTTTTAATCCTTACCCCTGCAGGTGCCATTGTGGAGTTTGGAGTTGTCACCGGGTCAACCGTAGTCGTATTTTGTGCAAAGGCCATAGCAACCAGAGCAATCAGAACAAGGCACATAAGAGTGGTCTTCATCTTGTCAAACTATTCTTTAGTCTCGTACAAGTAATGCTGAATAACTGTATCTCTCTCAGTAATTCTTTAGTCACTTGTGATTTGTAGCCGGAGCGATGTTCAAAGACGTCGATAGTTTAGGGCTGTAATATCCGGTGTGATAAGCGATATGATATTCGTCTGAGATCAAACGGAAAGAAAACTTCACGGGCGTGGCGGCGGGAAGAGCGTCGTCGTAGAGATTCGACCAATCAGCGCTCAGCTTGGTAATAACGCGCAATGTTTTTATTGAGAGTAAAGTGATTCGCCTAACACTTACGTGGCTTACACAAGATTGAGAGCTGTTTTAATGAGTCGGCTGAATGACATGCTAGAAAGTCTGTTATTTGGCCGTAGCATTATATGATTTCGGAGCAAAAAAATATACACGGGTTGTTAGTAGCTTAATGTGCTTTTCAAGTTGTACAACGTATAATTCACAGTCGAGACTAACAGGCAATAACGCAATCATTTATGTGTAAACATGGCTTATGCCTCCCAGTATAATGCGCATTGCACAACAATGCTAAATGATACAGAATAAATCCCGGGGGGGGGGGGGTACTCAGATTATAGTCGGACGGGGGTGTGCGGCTGAGACCTCCGAACCCATACCCACATCCAAGGGTCCTTTTGCTGAAATAGGTACCCATGTCTAAGGATTTTTTGTCAAAAATGGACCCATGTCTAAGGATTTCAAACTTCAAATATTACATTTTTTAAGCTGTAATAATACACTCCAGCAAAGCATATGGAGAGTCAACGCTAATGCATATTGACCTCTAGCACTGCACTACGCGTTAATAGGCAGCATTTAAATACATGAATAGTCAATACACTCATAATACAGAGATGCACACAATCATGCCGATGCGGCTGATCGGCAAGTTCGACAGTGGACTCACAATTTGATTTTTTTAAATTATTCTTTCTAACATCGGAAAGTTAAAAAATGTATATTACTGCTATTTAGATCTTATTGATCGTCACTAAAGTATCGATTTTTAGTGAAATTGGTTGAGTTTTACACAGTGGTGTTTGAAATGTTGAGAATCAATACTAATAGCACAGCTTTTAATACACAGCCAGGATAGTAATGCACCTATGTGTGTAATAATACAATGGCCAATAATTTTGCAGTTTCTCGATAAAGTTCTTTATTAGTAAACTGTACCATACTACATGTAGTTTACAAGTAGTTTACACACATACAGATGAAAACACCATGCAACATAATAATACTGTGCTAGCACCTCTAGCATCTGTTTTAATTGAAGGACTTTTCCTGTTAACGTACCCGTACACGAGCTCTCAAGCATTGGCTATATAGCTCGCTGCTTGAGCCCTGCTGCTGCCCGGCTGCTGGGCAGAGGGTACGCAGGGTATAGCTGCCGATCTTTCAGCGTGCGAAGCGCTACAAGTTTCCGGGGGTACGACCCCTATACGGGCGGATACCATACCTAGCGCGCATTATGCCATATGAGTACCCGGTATAGAGCCCATGGGGTCCTGATATATGTGGTACCCCGGGATCTAGTTGAGTTTACGAGCTACGTACGTACACCCACTGACTTAGAGGTCAGTGCGTACACCTCGTACACTGGAAATGCAATCACCGAAGGGTCCATTTATTTAGAGATGGGAGAGATTTAGGCATTTTCAATGTAGGAGCAAATCCCAAAATCCAGGAGAAAATGAGGGAGAAAAGAGGGGAAAGGAATAAATGAAAAAAGGGACCCATGTCTAAGGATTTTTTTAATGAGAAGGGGACCCATGTCTAAGGATCTTTCCTGAAAAAGTCACCCTTCCGAGCGGCACATCCCCGTATACCCAATATACGTGAGTACCCCCCCCCCCCCCCCCCCGGGGAATAAATATGAAATAAAATTTAAAAATTGAAGCTACATTTCAACGTTGGAAAGTTATCTTTAATTTTATATACCTGAATATCTTAACAAAACAAAAGTCCCATACTGTGTTTAAAACAAAAATTAAAACTATACTATAGATAAATAATTTCGCAAATAGTAAGGATATATTGACTGCTTTGAGAGGCATAGTGGTTTCTATAGGGTCAAGGGAAACTCACAACCTGCTATGACCCCAAGGCGCTTGCGCCGCGGGGTCATAGCAGGTTGTGAGTTTCCCGAGACCCTATAGAAACAACTAGATCTATGCCTCAAATATTAAAAGCAGTCAATATATATTTTATATACCGAAAAAAAGGAAAATGTTGACTCACCCATTTAGGTTTCCATCTCTTTGAAGTCATGAATATTAACACCAACAATAACTTGTGTACAGTATGAAATCCAACAAGCTGTGCTTAACAGGGAATACCAAACACGTTTACACGAACAGTAACTTTTGTACAGGATGATATCACCAACAAGCTGTGCTCCAGTAGAACAGTAGAACATGAACAGTAACTTTATAAATTCACAAATTCGCAACATATTTACACAGACTGTGCGTCTAGTCTACTTGCATTCGGAAGTCTGTTACATCTCCGAGGTCCGTGTTGACATTTCGCAAGAACTCTTCAAATATTTTAATGCCGTATTTTACTGCATACTTCGTATTTTTGCTATCAGCAGAATCGATTAAGTCTTGCAGCTGAATGTCATCCATAAGTTGAAATCTTGGCATAGCTGTGTCCTCCATTTTGCCTCTTTATTGACAAAAAATTGGAAAAAAAAAACCCCAGTATTTTGCGATCGAGACTAGTACACAAAATGGCGATCGGTCGTCTGCGCTGCGTGGATTGGTAGATTCGTCGCCTGAATGCAGCGACCAAAATCGAATTGCACTCAAACACCGTTAACGGTATCGCGCATCGGTCATCGCACAAAAGAAACTTATACGGTAACACGTAAACCAAAATGGGGATCGCAGCAAAATGACGTCACGTTTCACAGCCATGGAAAAAGTGCTATGAAAAATGGATATAAACCGGTAGAGCCGGGCAAAATGACTATGAATTTCAATTAGCGGGCATGGTTAAGAACATGACTGCATTTTCAACCAATCAGAAGACAGGATTAGTAAAGAATCTTAAAATGAGGTATATAATATAAAATATTATATTTCATATAATGTTACACACGATTAATAATTGTGCTACCAATTACTTAGATGTTCATTTAGATCCATGAGCGAGTATACGGGCGTGAATTGGTGGTGGTGATGGACTGATGGTGTGTGTGTGTGATTGTGTGTGTGTGTGTGGGTGTGTGGGCGGGTTTGTATGTTCTCAATGCATTATTGCTTTATATTAAAGATACTATGTCCCTTTTGAAGCCAACATCAAATTCTGTAGAACTTTGCAGGAATTATGAATATGTCATGTATGTCCTATCTGTGAAATTTAAACGTTAGCAGTGTCCTAATATTCAAATCATGCAAGGAAACCCGTTCACTTGCTAGACTTCTCTGTGAGATAATATTGACTGACTGATCTTTTTTTCTTCTTTGGTAATAACATACATAAAAATGAGCTGTAAAGATGAGCATTTGTCTACATCAATAACCCACTTCTTGTAATGGCAAAAATTAAACTGATTGAATCTTTGCGTAGCATAAAACGTACGACCATTCGGTACGATGGTCTGAAAATCAGACTATTACTTATTGGCTCTATGGCTCTTAGGTCGATTCGACAACTAATAGCCGTTATTTTCCCACTGAAAGACATTTTCAAGCCCCCCTTTTTTTAGGGAAGTTCTGAATTAGTATTATCTTTCAAATGCCGTTGGAATTTAACCTTTTATTTTTTTTGGCCTGCAAATGGGACATAGTACCTTTAATATAAACATAATGATAATAATGATAGCAATGATAATTAAATTTGTTAATACCGATAATAATAATAATAATAATAATAATAATAATAATAATAATAATAATAATAATAATAATAATTATAATAATAATAATACTAATAATGATATAAATAAATATAATAAAAATCATAATAGTGCAATGATGTTGATAATGATTATTATGATAACTAATTATCATAATTACTATCATCGATAATGATTAAAGCAATGCAGATGATAATTGAGTAAACGATAAATAACCACATGAAAAATGCCCATATCTTAACCATGGTTTCCTTTTTCACAATAATAGTTGACATCTCGTACATAAACCACACAAGGCCTATTATGTGATGAAAAATAAAAGTCCTACTGAAAAATAGCAGAGAGGGCAGTGTATCATCAAATGGGCTGTTAATATAAACAGAAAAACATAGATATCAGGTAGACTGCCTCTCTCTCCCTGTCTCTCTCTCTCTCCTTCTCTCTCTCTCTCTCTCCCTCTCTCTCTATCCTCTTATCTCTCTCTCTCTCCTTCTCTCTCTCTCTCTCTCCCCTTATCTCTCCCTCTCCTTCTCTCTCTCTCTCTCTTCTCTCTCTCTCTCTCTCTCCTTCTCTTTCTCCTTCTCTCTCTCTCTCTCTCTTCTCCCTCTCTCTCTCTCTCTCCCCTTATCTCTCTCTCTCTCTCTCCTTCTCTCTCTCCTTCACTCTCTCCTTCTCTCTCTCTCTCTCTCTCTCTCCCCTTATCTCTCTCTCTCTCTCTCTCTCTCTCTCTCTAACACACACACACACACACACACGCACACACTCATGTGGTGACTGTGGTATCTAATCTGGGTGAAAGAAAATACTTTTAATACTCTAGTCTAGGGTCAATCATTGAACAGCGCTGTCTACGACTAGAAGCCATATACTCATTTCGTGGTAAACTCGTTCCGACCAGGGAGTAACTCCCGGTTCAAACATTAAATTTGCTCGAATCTTCCACATTCTGATTTGAGGGTGCGGAGCAACTTTAGAATACCCCACCACAAAAATTGACCAGACGTTCGTAGGGTATCTAACTCTTCATCAATGAAGCTAAATCTCAAGACTTAAGTTTCTTAAATGACACTCAACCTATTCCTAACTCTTACCCTAACCCTAACCCTAAACCTAACCCTAGGTTTTTTTAGTGTTATGTACATTAACCCTATATTGGTAGGGTATTCTAACGTTAAGCCGAGGAAGCTTAACAGCTATGATTTTATTGATTCCGTAAAAAAAATACAATCCTGATAAAATGTTGTTTGATAGGAACTCGACCTTCATGCTTTCAAATAATGACTTGATTGAGAACGTGTTTACCACATTATCTAAAGCAACTCACATGATGTCTGATCTTTCCCGAAAATGTGCCCCCTAAAATAAAATAGAAACAAATGCGGAAAAGAAGAGAGAGAGAGAGAGAGAGAGAATAAACATAAGAGAAAGATTGTCCACCCACAATATTAGAATAGAGCACGAATGTGCTTCACCTCAAGTTGTTATGTTGTTAATCATGCCCAAATGGTTAATAGGCCCGTGATATTTATATGGCTACATCTTACTTTTCATGATTTTGTTTTTTTAATTTAAGAGGTAAATAATTCAAATTCAAAAAGAACTTACTGTACGTAACACTTGGGACCTTCTGAAATTGTTCTATTCCAATATACATGATTCTTCATGGAGTTTATATTTTTTTCTGATGCGGAACAAATATTGAGGATAGTTTAGATAATTAGAATTTATTTCTACTGATTTGTTTGATGTTTGGGGGAGTTTTATGTCTGAAGAACAATAGGCATACATATTACTATAACAACCATATAATTTTCTCTAGTTAATTTATTCATTACACTTTCCTGAATAGCAGTGGCGTAATGAGCGAAAGCTATTTGGGGGGCAGAAAGAAGAAGAAGAAAAAACGGGGAAATCATGTCATTTCAGCAACATTTGTAAATCACTGGTATCGAATTAGAAATAAACCCCAATCAGTACGCCAGTTCTGAATACCTAAATAACTCAGCATGGTTGGTGATAATGTTAACCTATAAAATAAACGCTTTACGTCCACCAGATGAGATGACTTGATAACTTTGTTTACTTCCTAATTACACTATAATAATATTAATAATAATAATGGCTTCTAATATAGCGCACAAGTCATGTCTGCCACGTCGTGACGCTCCTGACGCTGCCCGATTATTACTCCGGTTTTAGCCAGGCGGCCACTATGGCGCTCTAGCATTTCAAGGAATTAATTCCTGCCAAGGTATACCCACTTCCATCACCTGAGTTGAAAATTCATCAAATTTATTCATATCTTCTTGGGATTTAGCTTACAATGACGCCGCGTAGATGACTAGAAACCTTGGTTGAAACTTCCCAGATAAATCAATCACAATACGTTCGACTATGTAATCAGAAAAATCACTCACCTTACTTCGGGGCCTATGCAAGGCCGACCTCAATAACCCGTTTTCCGTATATTTATAATCTAAAAAGCAATTTTAATATATTAAAAAGGTAAATAGCATTCATTTAATTTCGTTTATTAGTATAAACTGTCTACACTATCATGTCTCAGGAGGTATTGGCGTATGCTGGTGTTGAAAGGCGGAGGCGGAGCCCTCACGAGGGAGGGGGTGTACAGGTGTAGTGGTAAAGCCTGTACCACCCCTATAGACCTCTTCCAAGTTATGCTCTTTTGTTTGTTTGTTTGTTTGTTTGTTTGTTTTATTTACGGTATACAAAAGACATCATGCATTCAGTAAAACAATTACGAATAGAATTATGAGCTAGAAAATAAAATAAACGGCTGGATAGCCCATATCTATTTCCACTCCTTTAATACAGAAGTGGAAATTCGAGCTTGGTGAGGGGGAGGAGGGGGGAAGAGTCACTGCTGTAGGGATCACTTCATCAAAACCAAGTCTAAAAAAGCCGGTCGAATTCGAGTTGATTAAACGACTATCCCATGTAAATACAGTTTAGAGTGAATTAAACTCCAAAGGAAATGATAACATGACTCCTAAAAAGGCTGATTCCCCCTCGGCTACACGCAAAGATAATACGCAAATGCTATCTATCTACAATCAAATTTACAAATTGCGTCGTCAACGATATCCAAAGAATGAATCCAATCTGCTAAGATGGCGAGACCGTCGGACTAAACTTGTAGCAACGACTTCTTCTCTTTGCCCGTTCCTACCTCGAGCAGGCTTTCTTTATCTTCACCTCCCTTCCGACGTCGACGATGACATCGAATACATATACACACGATCCAGCAGACGACCACGCTCATGATACCGAGTATGAGGAGGATGAGGACTTTAAAGATGATTGGGAGAGGTCTCAGGGCGTGACATAACCTGTCAATCATTTCGATAAAGGCATTGTTGTTGTTGCTACCCATCCAGTCGCATTTAGGTGTCTGGAGGTAAGAATGATAGAAAGAACAGGAATGTAATGCTTTTGGTGGTGAACAAAAGATATCATTTAAAAATAATAATTAAGGCTGTTACATTACAATAGAAATGTGAATGAGAATTTAACTTTCAAGCAATGTAGACTCTATAAACACCATGTCATGTAGTCCAATCAAAATAGCTAATTTTAGTGGTAACCCAAAAGTAATTGCAAAAGAACTATTTATTCCACTGCAGTGCACTGTAAACAACTATCTAAAAGTTTAGGAAAATCTAAGAGAATACAATAAAGACATTTTCATATTAATATAATGACTGTTATTTACAAAATATGAAATTTAACGTCGACTATGAACAGAAACTCATATTTTTCATAATGTATCCGAATTTAAAGGTAAAGACCAGTATTGGAAACGCCCCAATTTCAAAAAATGAAATGGAAGCTCTCATTACCAATCATGTGAAAGAATATGTTTTGACTAATACATGATGATAAAAAATTTGCCGGGAAACCGCCTACTAATTCATATATTTGGTAAATTTGTTTCTCTCATGGTCGTGTGAGAGATATAGGGTAGTCCCATATACATCTTTCTGTGTATACCGTGTGTCTCAAAAAAAACGTAACACTTTTGAAATGGTTGCCAAATTGAGCATATATAATTTTATGAAAAAATGTTGATATGTATGGAAAGCTAAAGGACCAACCTTTCATATGATATGAAAAAATTGAAAAAAAAATCATGCTTCGATGAACAGTGTTCACTTAAGTTAGAGGTATGAAAATGGGCCTGCGCAGGATTTTTCCTTCCAATTTTGGACAGGTAAGTTACTTTTAGCATACAAAATAAGTTTGATATGAGATATTCATGATCGATGGATTAAGAGTTAAAAGGATGTTTTGAATACCAGTCCTTTCTCTCTGTCATTTATCAATCCCCAAACACCACCCCTGCCACACACACACACACACACACACACCAACTTCCACTCCCATCTTATTGTATCATTGATCTGGTAGATGTGAACAGGATGAAGGAAGAATGGGAAAATGTTAAATTGAAATACCGTATTCAAAATCATAATTGACATTATGCAACCCACTCTCCTCCCCCCCACAACCTTTTCCCATCCCATCACCTACCCCTTGCCTTTTCTTTATCAGTTTTCTTCCGTAAGTTTGGTGGATCATCAATCACATTTTATTCAGGTTTTATGAATGACCCAAACATGTAATAGCTAAGTACATCATTCATTATGCATTGAAAATACCAGAATTCGAGGTATTCAAAATATCCTTTTGATTCAAAATATCCTTTTGATCCATCGATCATGAATATCTCATATCGACCTTATTTTGTAAGTTACAAGTAATTTACCTGTCCAAAATTGGAAGGAAAAATCCTGCGCAGGCCCATTTTCATACCTCTAACTTAAGTGAACACTGTCCATCGAAGCATGATTTTTTTTTAATTTTTTCATATCATATGAAAGGTTGGTCCTTTAGCTTTCCATACATATAGACATTTTTTCATAAAATTATATATGCTCAATTTGGCAACCATTTCAAAAGTGTTACGTTTTTTTTGAGACACACGGTAGTGCTTGTAACTTTACGAAGAATGGGCCAAATTTCTTATCATTTTGATGATTCTTGAACCTTGCAGATGCTAGATGCTAGATGATCAACCTTTTCTGATCGATTCCACAACGTTTCTTTCACAATGCAATCGCATGACCATTACTGGTCTTTACCTTTAATAATAAAACTGTCCCACATGAAGTTCTTAATATCAATAAACATGGTAGACACTTTTTATGTCCAAATTGTGCACCCAATTTACGTATTTAGCAAATAAGCGTTCGTCATAAGGAAATTATAATTCATATTTTCTCTATTAGTTTGCATCTAAGTTTCCAATTGACACAAATCAAGTGTGGAAAACGATGTTTTAAAGGGCAGTGAAAAGATGGAAAGATTTCCAAATCAATCATTTGTATAATGCGGAAATAATCTTTATAAATAAAGATATTGAAATTCATATTTTCATATTATGCTCAATCTAATGTTTTCAAGGTCAGTGAACGAGGGGGAACCGTATTTATTCCATAACTCGTCATCTAAGAGCCTGATTGGATCCATTCAAGTCTTATAATACTATTGATGTTGTCTATGGCTAAGTCCTACTGCTACCCCCTGAAAATATTTCAGGGACGCCCCTGTGTGCTACATCGCTATTAAACGATAACAAAGAAATATATAAATGCAGGTTACATAGCTTACTGTTAAGTTCGTCAGTTTTTCTGCAAAGCCTTCTTCATAACTGCTAGTAGTAGTAGAGGGAATGTCGCCATAGAAGTCGTTTTCTTTAGACGCCGAATCGTTATCGTCACCTTTGTCGTTCACGACCCAGAACTGCGGAGGTAGTTCTGTCTGGGCCGATTCAATAGATGCCTTAACGAAACTGGTCGACGGTCGTGATACTCCGTCGCCTTCCAATTCGTTAGCATCCTGGGATGCGGTTGCTGTTGATGACTTGTTGCTTAGCAACGTAGTGCTCATACTAACACCTGTCTTATTTTGGGAGTCACTCTGACCTAACTCCAATGGCGTCGTATCACCTGTAAGAGGTCGTGGTGACGTCACCACCCCTGCTCTGTCTGTTTGGGATATGTTCCTGTTTGAAACTGTATTAATGACCGATGTGGTGTTCATTGATAGCTGAGTCAAATTACTTTTTTCTTCAGTTTCCCCCATTTGAAACGCTAGTGTTACGTTTTCTTGTTCGACTGTTCTATTCCTGCCATCTGCACCAACTATTTCATGTTCAGTCGATTCGTTTTTAGGGTGGTCGACTTGAAGAGATGACGAGTTGTCTTGGGCAAGTTGGTCTATGACACTGTCGATTTGTTGAGTGCTGTTCTGATGTGAATCTTGCCCCTGCCCACCGTTCTTCAGCTGATCCTGCACACCTTGATGTTCTTGGTAATCTCGGAAGATTGCAAGGGCTTCTTTGAGAGACATATTCGGGTTTAGAAATGGGAGTGATTGTGACTTCAGTGTTTCCTCATTTGAGGTCGACAACTGAGTTGCCGAGTCGATAGATCCCTCATCATTCTGGACGTTTATAGCTGGAGAAACTGTTTCTGAGTGAGATAACGCTGTAGTACCATCGCCTTCGACGTCCAAAGAGCTGATTTCTGTAACGGTTACTTCTTCATAGACAACAGTAGTAGCCATTTCATAGCCGTTATCACTCCCGTCATCGTTCACGGTTTGATCGTCGATTGGCTTATCAGGGTTTGTCTGATTAGTCTCTGGTATGATGTCAGCGTCGGGTTCTTTCTGATCATGCATGACCTCCGATAGCTTGGAGAAGAGGTCGATCCACGAGTCAGGTGAGAGTGTGTCATCCTGAAAATGGACAA
Source organism: Strongylocentrotus droebachiensis (assembly GCA_035222895.1). Taxonomy (NCBI): domain Eukaryota; kingdom Metazoa; phylum Echinodermata; class Echinoidea; order Camarodonta; family Strongylocentrotidae; genus Strongylocentrotus; species Strongylocentrotus droebachiensis. The sequence continues at coordinate 229,773 of JAVYIG010002185.1, forward strand.
TGAACACGTCAATGCTTGGGGGTTTATTATCAAAGAAAAGAAATCTTTAAAGTGTTGGTAGTTCTGCCATCGGCTTTATCGGGTGTTAATGATCCAGTACAATTCTCAATGTATATATATTGTATGTGATTTTGTATGAAATAATAATAAACTGAAATTTAATTGAAGAAGACTAGAACGATTTTTTTTTCGTACATAGTCATTCACCATTAAGGAATGGACCAGTTTCATAATGATTTTACAACGGGTAATTCTAAATCTTGTCTCAAGTTTATTTGATTAATGCATGCCAGACAGATATAGGTTCGATACAAATCAAGTATAGTAAATTGGATATTTCGTCATCATTGCTCTAAAAGCAAACATTAGTCTAGTCAAGTGCAGTAATCCAAAGATTAACACAAAAGAACCACCAACAACAAAACAAAAATGAAATTATCAGCTTCATGTATAATGCTGTGTGTGACATAATTATCCAGAAATGACCCGCGCTATTTGATAACATGTCAGGAAGTATTCATAAATGCAAAATACACAAGTAAATGGTTTATTTGTTTCTGTGTATAACACTCACAGACGGTGAAGTTGATAACTGTTTGAATAACGTCTGCCCATTTCACTTAACCAGTATAGTACATCGTTATATATTTGCATGTTTTGCGAGAAAGAATTTGTGTCAGCTGTTAGAAATTGATCCGAGCTGATCGAACAGCGACACGGGTAAACACAACAGACAGTATTAATAATGGCTTTTTTTTTCTCTCTCTCTCTCTCTCTCTCTCTCTCTCTATCTCTCTCTCCCTCCCTCCCTCCCTCCCTCCCTCCCTCCCTCCCTCTCTCCCTCTCTCTCGCTCTTCTCTTTCTCTTAACTCTTAACTCTTTATCATTTTATTATCATGAACACAAAAATATCGATGGCTGTTTTCCTTATTTATTAAAAAAAAATATATATGTAACAATGCTAATTATCATTGCTTACTTAGGGTTTTTTTCCAGATCATAATTCACATCGATTTCCCTTTTACATGGCCGCTATGAAATATACCAATTGGCATTAAATTTACGGTAGGTAGAATATAATTGCTGTCAATACGTGTAATAAATATATAACTGAAAGCGGGGGAAAACATCTTCGAACATCTTCTATAGTATCAAGCTTTATATCAGCTGGCGTTAGTGGCATTCTGGTTAACGGTGTGTGTATTGGGTTTTTACCGACGTGCATCAATCAGCTATGATTATTTACGTTGTTGTTGTTGCTGTTTTTATTTCCGAAATCAGATAAAAAATATTATACATAGTAAAATATACAAAGTAAAATATTTATACATGTACATAGACAAAAATCGGTGGATAGCCCAATTCAGCAGTGTTTATAGAACACTACTGTTCTTCCTTGGGGTCTGGGGTCCGACCTTTAAACGTCACCATCCGAAAGACGTTACTCAGTTTCGAACCTGCATCCTCGGCTGAATCAGTTTTTAACTTCCATTGGTAGCTGGATTACAGGTGCACGACACAACGCCTAGCAAAAGAATCATTAATTTGCTTTACAAAAAGACAGTGATTAATCAAGATCACCACATAGTGCTATAGTAGCCCTTTGTACTCGAATCTCTACTTTGTCGCTCCTGTTGAATTAATTTCTTTGTACTTTTGTTGTATCAGTTGTCATGGTTGTATAAATTTGAAACAAAAAGGAAAGGAAGAAATACACCTGAGTATAAATTCGTGGAGTTAAGTTCTATGAAAACGTTTGCGCCTTGAGCACCCTCTGGGTGGATATGTTTGCGCGTTATAAATGTCTTTATTATTATTATTATTATCAATGTGAAACATATAATCGGAAAATGGCATATTTCATCAGTAAGTAAAACGTAAAACGTAAGTGACACATTAATGAGTAGAAGATAGCCAATCCAAATTTACCTTTATTCCTTCTGGGATTTTCACCTCGTCGCTCAGTTGAGCTGCTATGTCAGTGATGATACAAACATACAACAATCCAACGAGTAAGACTTTCATTTTTCCGTTTGATGAGGTACCGCTCTATCAAAATGATGAAACTATTTTAGAAGTACCTGGTTTTATCGTGCAATTGCCCTATTTCAGGATTTATAACACTCCTGCGATTATCGAAATCTTCTCCTACACAAAATGGTAACGATGAAGATGATGAGCAGTCTCGACGGAAAGCGATGAATTAACAATTACGTTCCTTGCGACGATTAAGGTGTTTCGTCAACCCAAAGAGAAACAAAGCTCCGATCAAAGAACATGTTAATATAATAATAATAGTCGTTATCGGCATGTTATAAGCTGTTAACAATGGATCAGATCATGTATGCTATACAAAGTCTGTACATAGGCAGCTCACCATCAGTTACTAATTGGGTAAATATAGCGTACGTTAGAGAGTGATAATTGTGCGTGGCAGTATATTAACAAGTAAATCACGACCGTATCATGGTATACTCCGTATTTAAAGAGGTGTGAATATTGAAGCCTTCAAAATATGATATAAAGCGGTGTTACCGAGGCTTGTCGGTAACATCTGGTGTAGCGCATGCAGGGGCGGATTCAGCCGGCGGCAAGGGAGGGGGCCTAAAAGGGGGTCCAATTAGCGCCGAATCAGCCAGCCGCCGAATTAGCGGGGGGGGGGGGGGGGGTGTAGAGGCCAACGATTACCGACAAAACAAGCCATCAATTACTGACAAAATTAAATGTCCCGATATCTACAAATTTAACCCTATAAACCCGGGGCCGAAGCCTAAATTGTTTTTCATATGGACTATCTATAGTACTTGCGTATGCGCAAATGGTAATTTTCGTCGACGACATAAATATACGAATTATTTCGTAAACTTAGTCAGCATCATAGCTATATATTTTAATGCAGGCGCGGAGCTAGGATCTTGTTTTAGGGAGGGGCGGTAGTGAGCAAGCGAATCGCGCGCTCATTAGGGGGTGTGGGCGAAAGGCCTCCCGCGCGAAGCGCGGAAGCTTAGACGTTTCCTTAACTTATTAGGAAAAGATTATGATTTATTGTACCGTTCTCAACTGTTAATCCTTGTCTGAATGAAGTTTCCCTCCCTCTCGCGCGAAGCGCGAAAGATTTGACGTTTCATTAAATTATTATGAAAAGAAGACGATCTGCTGTACCGTTCTCGACTGTTAATCCTTGTCTGAATTCAGTTTCTCCCCCGCGCAAAGCGCGGAAGCTTTGACGTTACATTAAATTATTAGAGAAAGAAGACGATTCGTTGTACCGTTTTCGACTCTTAATAAGCCCTATACTGTCTGAATTCAGTTTCCCCCTTTAGCGCGAAGCGCGGAAGCTTTGAAGTTTCCTTAAATTATTAGATAAAGCAGACGATTCGGTGTACCGTTTTCGACTCTTAATATTTGTCTGAATTTAGTTTCCCCGTTCCCGCGCGAAGCCCGAAAAGCTTAGACGTTTGATTTAATTATTATAGAAAGAAGACGATTCGTTGCACCGTTTTCGACTCTTATTAAGCCTTATTTATCTGAATTCAGTTTCCCCCTCTCGCGCGAAGTGCGGAAGCTTTGACGTTTCCTTAAATTATTAGAGAAAGGAGCCGATTCGTTGTACCGTTCTCGACTCGCGTAAATGAAGTTTTCCCCTCCCGCGCAAAGCGCGGAATTTTTGGCGTTTCATCAAAATATTAATATAGAGAAAGGAAGACGATTCGTCGAACCGTTGTTAACTCTTAATTCTTGTTTGAATTCAGTTTCCCCAAAAATTTTAAACTTCGGATTTCTTTAGCTGATATTATAGGAAAGTGAAACTTCGAGTAAATACAAGTATTGTAGTTGTAGTCACTCTCGAAGTCGTCGCAGCGGATAACAATTCACAGTTTGTAGGGAAATAAAACTTGTCGGCCGACCGACAATATACATCTCACCGACTTCAAAATTCTGCATTGATATAGTACACGAGGATCGAGCAAGAATACCGACACAGCTGACCCGACACAGCAACATATTTACCCGTGTCTTTCTTGCTCCCTCGACGAGACGACTCCACCTAACAACCCCCTCTCTCTTTTACTCCCACTCCTCCTCTCTCAGGCTCTTACCCCCCCCCTCTCTCTCATCTAAAGTAACAAGTATAATACAAATGAATATAGATGACCAAATGGTTGAAGATAAAAATATTATAGTGGAAAAGTTTAATGAATATTTTTGTAATATTGGTCCGAATCTGAAAAAAAATATTCCTAACAGTCAAACTGATTTTCATGATTACTTAGTAGAACCTAACATGCAAAGTTTATTTCTGGTGCCCACAAATGAAGAAGAATTGCTTGGTATTGTTAGAGCCCTCAAGAACAAGAACAGTCCTGGGTATGATCATATTGGGAACGAACTTATTAAGCAAGTTATTGTCGGTATCCTTCAACCACTAGTTCATATTTTTAATTTGTCTATGTCAAGCGGAGTTGTACCGATAAACATGAAGATCGCAAAAGTTGTACCAATTTTTAAAAAAGGTGACTCTCAATTACTGACAAATTATCGTCCGATTTCTTTGTTAACCTGTTTTTCAAAAATTCTGGAAAAAATTATTTATATAAGAACTATAACATTTTTAAACAAAACATGTGTCTTCAGTAATTATCAGTTTGGTTTTCGGGAGAAGCATACAGCAACACATGCAATCTTACACCTTATAGATAAACTTGCTTCTGCCTTAGATAGTCGCTTACACACCATTGGTACATTTTTAGACTTTTCCAAGGCCTTTGATACTGTAGACCATGAAATTCTCTTAAGTAAATTATGTCATTATGGTGTCAGGGGAGTCGCCTTGGATTGGTTTAGAAGTTATCTAACTGATAGAAAGCAATATGTGTCCTTAAATGGAATTGAATCTAGTCCCGAAAAAGTAACATGTGGTGTTCCCCAGGGATCCATTTTGGGACCACTTTTATTCGTCTTGTATATTAATGATTTTCAACGGTCATCAAGTGTATTATCATTCATATTTTTTGCTGATGACTCAAGTGTATTTTTTTCTCATAGATGTCCACAAACATTGTTGAAAACTGTTAATGAAGAGTTTCGAAAAGTAATGAAGTGGATTAATGCTAATAAGTTATCCTTGAATCTTCAGAAAACTAATTATATACTGTTCAGTAATTCAGTTAATATTTTGCCAGGCGAAGTGGCATTCAATAATAACCCAATTGAGAGAGTAACTACGAAATTTCTTGGAATATACATAGACGAGAAACTGAATTGGAAAACTCATGTGGACAAATTAAGTAAAGTGGTGTCACAAAATACTGGTGTTATTTATAAGTTGAGATCATGTATACCTCAAGAGGTATTGTTCATTTTGTACTCTACTCTTATTTTATCATATATTAATTATGGTATGTTGGCATGGGGCAAATCATCCAAAACTCAAATCCACAGGCTTTTTGTTGTGCAGAAGCGGGTTATTAGAATAATTTGTAAAGCAAATTATCGTGCACATACAAATCTACTTTATTATGAAAACAGTATTCTAAAACCAGAAGATCTCTATTCAATGCAACTTGGAATGCTCATGTTTAGCATTCACTCTGGAGACCTCCCTCCTGCCCTTGCTCAAATCTTTAGAAGAAATAACCAAATTCACAGCTATAATACTAGACAGGCTTCTGCTCTCCATTTACCATATGCAAGGACAACCTTCACTTTGAATACACTAATGTCCACTGGCCCCAGGTTCTGGAATTCACTTGATACTACCATAACAAATGCTTCAAGTATCTCAGTTTTTAAACGTAGACTTAAGTCATATTTTCTTGACAAGTATGTCGATGACACATGAATGTGTTATCAAGCTTTATTGTTAGTGTACTGTAGCATATTTAACTCTACTCTTGATCTTTTTTTCGTTAATTCTTGACTTTGACATATAACCCCCTTTATCCCTTTTCTTTTTTCTTCTTCTTTCTCATCTGTACATACTACATATACCATTATATTCCTACTTGACCTCTGCACTCAGAGAGCAATAACTCATTGATGTCTCGACTTGGTGTCGGCTTGGGTTTGTCCATATTAGATCATATTAGATGCAACGTTGGGTAGTTGTTCTCTGAGAGTATTTTGTAAATAGTTTTATATATTCCATATTTGTTGTTGTATTCATAAATAAGTTATCTTTGTCACATCATATGAGGGGGCCTTAACTTAACAAGCTGTGCTTCAACCAAGGTCTCCTCGTCTTCCTTTGTTCTACATTGTACTGTTATGATTATACTCTATTATATTTTGTCACATGTGTTTTCTGGAAGACAAATAAACTTGATACTTGATACTTGATACTTGATACTTGATACTTGATACTTGATACTCTCTCTCTCCTCTCTTTCAACCCGCTTCTTTTGTTTCCCTTTTCTTTTTTTCCTTCTCTTTCTTTTCTTCCTTTTCCTTTCTTTCCTTTCTTTCCTTTCTTTTCCTTTCTTTCTTTTCTTTTCCTTTTCTTTTTTTTCTTTTCTTTCCCTTTCCCTCTCTTTTATTCCCTCCCCCTTTTTTCTTTTTTCCCGACGGCAGCGCAATTTTACAGACAATATCCTGACAGGTGGGGGGGGGGGGGGGGGGGGTGTCCCGAAACAAAACTAGGGGGAAATTGCTTCCGAGAACCGCTTCAAATGGTGTCGATGCTGGAAGAAATTCTAATTAAAAGAGAAAGCAAGGACCAGGAAAAAAAGGTAAAAATTAGTGAAAATATGATATGAAAAGATTAGAGTGAAACATAATAGAGAGAGAGAGAGAGGCAGAGTCGAGAGAGAGGGAGAGAGAGAGAGAGAGAGAGAGGGTCCGAACCTATGATTCTTATATTCCCCCCCCCAAAAAAAAAAAAATAATAAAAATACCCCCCCCCCCCCCCCCCTCCTCATCTCTCCAAAGCCCTTTCAGGCTTAGGCGAGCCGATGTAATATCTCCCGGATATCTGATCTTATGATATACTTAGTATGGAAATGTTTTCTTGGGCGAAGCCCCCAAAAAAAGTTTCGAGAAAATTCGTTTTGCTCACTAAGGACTGAAAGAAAGCCTACGTAATCCACACAAAACACGTTTAAAATGGCCGAAGATGACGATAGATTTGACGGTATGCTGATGGCGATGGCCCAGCAACAAGAGCAAGGGATTCATCAGGTGAATATCATAATCTCAATTAATCATAAGGAAGTTTTTAGTGTGTGTTTTGCTTTATTTATCTTGTTTTGCAAAGCATATCGTTTGCTACGAGTTCGTCTCGGTCCCACGCACCCAGTACTGTGTTGTTAATTTCATTGAGTTCCTTTCCACAACGGTTTGCTTCCCATGCATGCACTGTGTACAGAGTTTTTATTCAGAAACGTATCCAAAATTTGACCCTTAACTCGGGCGTGGAGATACCCTACTTAAACATACCCAAAATGAAGTAAATATTCATTAAGTGTCCAAATAAAGATCATGAGTTAAAAAGTTGTTATGTTTATTACCTGTTTCATGTAAATTTCCTTGTTATTTTTGGAGTATTTTTCGGAAAAACGTTGATATTAGTATAGGGTCTACACTTTTTCACAGCTTTCACGGCAAACCGCTGCACAATACAAGTGCATACCGATAGTGGGTAGCGGGCGGGCGCGCTCCTGTGTGAAGTTATCTACCGTAATGATCCTCATTACGGTAGATAACTTCACACAGGCGGCCGACGGCTTTAGGTCCTCTCCGAGGGACCTGGTAATGAGGATTAATGCCTTACCAAAGGGCACTAGCGCATCGACTTTGTTTCGAACCCGGGTCACCAGATTGGAGACCACTGCTCTACCAACTGAGTACTGCTAGGGGGATTGAAAGTTTATTTATGATTTCTCCAGTGACAAATTTTCTCCAAGGAGACCATTGTAAAATCTACCCACAGAATGACCTGGGTCAATTCCATCGCAGTGGCAAATTGGTATATATGCTTTTGTGAATCAATTTTACTCAGATGGTCAATTTCACACTAACATTGTAGCCTCAAATGCAATATCACATTGAAGTTACCGAAAGAAAAAGCTAGCACAATGGTCAGCAAGATATGTGTGAACAATCTTGATTTCTCTTTGTTGAAGGTGGAAACTTTCGAAATTGCAACTTACTATTAAATATGATCAATTATGAATTATTTGGTTTCTTATTCTTTATTATTGAAAACAGCTCATCAATAATTTCTTTGGATTTCTGAGGAGAAAAACAGACTTCTTTGCAGGGGCGCAGAAAGGAGAAGCAGAGAAGGTAATTTTTGTAGAAATAGGATTTTATTCTTTGGTTTTATTTTGTTATTTTTTTCAAATTGTAAAATAAGTGTTCAAAAACGTTTTGGAAAATCCTTAATAGGTTAGGATAAAGAGGTGAATAGAAATTGTTGCAATATCGATTTAAATTGGTCTATGACAGATTATGATTCCAATCCAATCCATGAATTTGTAGAGTGCAAATAGTCTATATTATGACTATTTTTTTTCTGTTAACAATTTAATTAGAATATTTAGTATACACGTAGCCAGCTTACAGCTGCATATTTAAATTTCTCTGCTTTTTTGTCATGTTGAAGTAATGCCAAATGCCATTGATAAGATATATAAGATAGTACAGTGGACTCTCTCTCTCTCTCTTCATTCACATTCACTCTTGACCCTTGACCTTTGACCTGCTGATCAGGTGGTGATAGGAAGCTTCAAGGTTCATCAGAAGCTTGCCCTGGATGCTAAGAAGAAGAAGGAAGACGAAGCAGCGACGGCTGAGAAGGCTAAAGCAGAGCGTAAAGCCAAGGAGGCTGCAGCAAGACTAGCTGCTGAGACGAAGAAGAAGAAAGAAGAAGTCGATCCACCCAAGATACAGGAGCTCACAGATGAAGAGGCAGATAGGTTACAAGCTGAGATAGATAAGGTCAGTCATTGCTCTCTTTTATCCATGGAAACATGGAAATAACCTTAGGTTTATTTTGTTCTCTTTGATACTTGATCATTCATGTGTAATAACATTAACAGATCAATTTGGTATTAGGGGGGTCCAAAGTTAGAATTTTATGGCATCCAAATGTCCCAGACACCTGTTAGTCTCAAACCCTGTCTAAATTATAACCCTTTAATTTATCCATTTTTAATAACGCAGTCACATCTTTATGATTTTACTTTATTCGGTTCTATTCCAGTCCGTGCTATGATGGATGCTGGCATAGTATCAGACAGAAGAAGTTGAAATACAATTATTCAAATTATTCAAGCAAAAACAATCTGTAATCTGTTTTTGAGGTCCAACAAGCTTATCACAAAAGCTCTTTCAGTGAATGGCGGTCAGAGCTGCTTCAAAAAGCAATATATACAATGTTGAAATACCTAGAGGACTAGAAGGACATTCATTAAAGTTTATAATTTGACATTTCATATTACTAATCACTCCCAATTTCTGCACAAGGCCGATTTCTGTATTCATTTGGATTTCATCCGATAGATTCTTGATAACTCTTTGTTTGTTTGTTGTTTTTGTTAATTTTTTAAGGAGAAAGCAAAGCCCAGTGAAGGAACTGAAGCCAAAGGGGATACTGGAACTACAGAATCAAAAAAGGAAACAAAAGAAGATGTGAGTTTGTGGAAATATGTCATTAAAAGTTAGTTCAAAATGTCTGTCATGGTCATGGATTTAGTGAAGTGAGTTTTCTTTGCCAATTGAGTAGGTCTGAGACCAAACCAATAATCAATATTCTTCAATAAGCTTTCAAAGCTAGGAGTCCAATACATAGGTCAGTAATCTTTCTAGCTGAACAAATCTGTTCCCCCCTATGTTGTACTTTTGGAATTCCCAAGTTAAAGCTAATGGACATCGTATGTCAAGAGTACATGGATATAATTCATTCTGGATTGTTTATACTGCAGAAGATTGATTGTTTGAACTAGTAAAATAAAAATCTCACAAAAAACATGCTGGAAATCACCTTTAATAAAAACCACAACTCTCATTTTCCCATAGGGACTTCTGTAAAGCAAATGGTGTCAGGCCTACTTACCTTGATTTCCTTATCTTTCTATGCTCATTACTCAGCCCCTATACATTTTCTATCAAAATCATTTAACATGTCATTTATTTGTAATCTTGAACATTCAGTGTAAGTTTTGTTGGATTCTGTGAGAATTTATTTTCTATCATTACCGGAACTCAAGCTTAAAGATAAAATTGATTTCTGGTCATGCGATTGCACTGTCAAGAAACGGTGTGGTATCGATCAGAAAAGGTTGATCATCTAGCATATAAGTATTGGTGTGTACTGCAAGGTTCTGGAATCATCCAAATGATAAGAGATTTGGCCGTCCCGATTTTTATGCTTTAACATGCCATATTTAAAATATTAAGGCAATTAAAGAGCCATGCTTTTCAGGTAACATTTTTTATCCAATGTTCTTCCACACTTGCATTATAACAATGAAAACGCTCCCAAATTATTTGTTTACCTCTTCCCAGAACTCAACCTATTACTTCAATGTCATTTTTTATTTGGAGATTTGTCAACATGAATAGAACCTTGTTCAGAGAGCTTTAAACCATGTAAATACAATATTTGTCTATGAAGTTTTACATCAAAGCAGGGAAAGCTAATTTACACCTACCTGCACATGGTTTTTGTGGACTATTAATGTGACCTTCTTTCTTGCTTGCTTGATGCTGATTATAAACCATTGTGATTGTACAGGATGAAGATGATGAGGAGAGTGAAGAAGACAAGAAGAAGATGAAACCAAACTTAGGCAATGGAGCTGACATGCCTAACTATGTATGGACACAGACACTGGGAGAAGTAGAGGTAAGATCACAGATTGGATTTGACCCGACTGCTAAGAAAGCAAGTATATACTTGTGGGTAATCAAGTAGATGAACCTTTGGCTTTAACTTCTATGATCAAAAGTTTTGGATATGTGCTCGTTTTAAATTCATATATGGTATACAGTGAAACCTGTCTATAAAGACCGCCCAAGGGAGACAAGAAAAGCAGTCTATATAGACAGGTGTTCTTTATGTACAGGTGCCTATAGTACATGTTTCAATGAGAAACCATTTTCAAGGGAAACAAAAAATGTGGTCTTTGTAGACCGGTGGTCACTAAAACAGGTTTGATTATTTATATTATTATTAAAGTTAGTCTGCTCTCAAGATACCAACCTATGTCAATGGTAAAATCAGTTATCTGCTATATCCATACTTGTATATATATTTGTATATTTTCATATGCCTTGGTCTTGTATGACAAGTTTTTTTCTCAATTTTTCAGGTACACATTCCAATGCCAATGGCAGTTAAAAACCGCGACCTTGTCGTATCCATCACTAAACGACGTCTGAAGGTCGGGTTAAAAGGTCATGAACCTTTGCTGGATGGAGAGTCGTGCAATGAATTGAAGGAAGAGGAGAGTCACTGGGTCATACAGGACAAGAAGATTGTTATTCTCTACATTGAGAAGGTAGGTCAGATTTAAAGGCATCATTTAACAATGTTAAATCTGAGATGCATGACCCTACGTGTTATCAGTGTCTGTGATATGGTGTAATATTGAAGCCCTTCAAAATGATCATGAAGTGCATCAAAAAAGTTTTAAAAAATTGAGTGACCGGTTTTACCATACTCATTTTCCCCAATAGTGTAGTGTTATAAAAATTGCAATTTCCAATCATAAATATCTTGATAATCAGACAGGAGATCGGCTTGTAAAAGCTAAGGGGTTCCTGACTGACCTAAAGGTTTATAATTATCATTGCAGCATGAGCTAAATCCAGGATTTTGTTTCAGAATCACAATCCCTTTAACAGACTGGAAGAATTTTCTATACTTTAGATCAAGGAAAGTAAAATCCTCAATCATGACATACCGGTATAAGCAGTGTAATCCAGGTAGTGTAATCATACAACCGTTTTAAGACAAGGTTGGTGTAGAAACCAAGTCATTGTAGAAAATCTGTTCATTTTCTCCTGATTCCTTTCATTTACAGATCAACAAGATGGAATGGTGGGATAGGTTAGTCAAGTCAGATCCTCAGATCAACACCAAGAAAGTCAATCCAGAGAACTCTAAGGTACCAACATTCAAGATTCAATATATTTGTCTCTGTAGGAGTGCAGGACTTTGTCCATCTTATCACAATTTCTCACCTTTCAAAGCTTTAACTTCTTTCATTTATGACATAGTTGTAGTAATGTTTGGATGCTAGCAATTCACGTTCCGCCCTCACTCTGAGAATACAGTGAAATCACAATCCTTTGTATGCATCAAGCTTTTGTGAATTTTGTGAGAGGTTCAGATTTGTGAAAAAACATGTCGTGGAGTAATTGAATAAAAACTGACAATACACAGAATTTGTGAATGCCTTTTTGTGCAAAACGAAAGGCTTTACAGTAGGCTATATAATGGTATAGCAGAATTTATCTCATTTATTCTTCAGATATGACATTTTACTACATTTGTAATATTAATAAATGATGGTGTTTTTGTGATTGTAGCTGTCAGATTTGGAAGGAGAGACGCGTGGTATGGTAGAGAAGATGATGTATGATCAAAGACAGAAAGCTATGGGATTACCATCATCAGAAGATCAGAAGAAACAAGACATACTCGACAAGTAAGTTTCATCTCTCTCTCTCTCTCTCTCTCTCTCTCTCTCTCTCTCTCTTTCTTTTCCCCTCCATCTTTCGCTTTCTCTTTTTAAAAGGAAAAATACCTCTTTAAGATACAGGAATGGCAGTTTTCAGGCAAAAGCCTAAATTTAGGTCTTAGCACTGTATTTTTTTGCCACATTTCAAGCTCATTAAATACAAAGTAGATCATTTAAAAAGATTTTCAGGCCTACTTGTGAATTCTGATAACCCTAAAGATAGGAATCCTCTGTTTTATGCCTCCGCTACAAAGTAACTGGAGGCATTATGTTTTCTGATTGTCCGTCGCGTTATATCAAGAACCGATTGATGGATTACCATCAAACTCAAGACATGTTTATGTATCTTGCAGAGCCAATGAACTGATTAGATTTTAGTGTCATGAGGTCAAAGGTCATGGGGCTCATTATGAATGCCTATAAATAGCTTGTGAACGCAATTAGACCAACAGATGGATTACTTTCAAACTCAGGACATGTTTATATCTGGCAGAGCCATGTATATGAAAATTAGCTTGTAATCACAATATTTTGAGAACCTATTGATAGATTACAATCAAACTTGAATATTAAAAATTGCTTCCGTTTTGGTTTGTAAAATCGCTCTATGGCGGAGGCATCATTTTCGACTGCACGCAGTCGAAGTTGCATCTATTTTTTTTTTATTTTTTTTTTGGGGGGGGGGTCATTTTATGACCATAACAAAAAGAGAGCTGGTACATGAGTTGGACATAACTGGGGATAATAGTCATGGACATTAAACTGGGGATAATAGTCTACATCCGCCAACAAACGTACTGTAAGTGTGATTTTTCTGTTTTCTACTGCAATTCAAGGCAACAACTTTAGCTATGAATGTTGAATTCATCTTTAGTAGCAAGATATCTTTTCTGCAGCCCTTCTAAATACTTCCACATAATCTCTCTCTTTGTTTTAGATTCATGAAGCAGCACCCTGAAATGGACTTCTCTAATGCCAAATTCAACTGAGGATGATTTTCAAGATCATCCACGTCACAAACATATACAACATTCAACATTTTAAGAGTGAAGGGTTGATTAAACATGCAGCTTGTCACTAAGAAAATATATCCAAAATGGACTTTAAATAAGGACCTATACATCACAAGATTCATGTATGCAACAGTTAAAGAATTCATCAAGTATCGTAAAAGAAATGTGTCAATGTTTCAGGAATAAGGAGTAGGGTTAATGCTACTTTAATATTCAAGAATTATCTCTTCGTTGATTTCAATCGATTTCAAGTTTACCGGTACACAAAACATTTATGTTGGCCACATTTAAATCATTTATCAAGGCATCTGTTCAGAGTAGGACGTTTACCCTGTGTTAAATGATTTGAGTTAATGCCCTTCTGGCTCCAAACAAACTAAACGTGTATCTAACAGATTTTATGCCCTTTTGGTTCTTTGTAGATAAAGTCTAAAAACTCCAATGTGTTATTGTTTGATGAGCTTGAGCCAAGGGAATGGCTGTGCATTCACTGTGTATTGTATTGTGATACATGTAGTGTACTGGCAGGAGTTGAGTGAATTAATGTGAAGTAAAATATACCATGGGGAAACTATGTTATTCAAAATGGCCACTGCATGAGGTCCATTATTTGTATTCCTTCAAAGCATCCAATTTGTTTGCAGTTTGCAGAAAGAATTGTCCATCCTTAACTCTTATCCTGCCATGACACTGCTAGCGCGCTATTGTTATAGTGCCATGTGCACGCGAGCGTGCTATCGATTGAAAGCCACGTTCATGCTAGCAAGCCACCGCTACGGTGCTTCGTGCGCGCTAGCAAGCAGATGTAATAACAGTTATTGTTCATGCCCATTGCACCGTGCTGAGTGCTTTTGCAGCGCTATTGAAAGTACCATCGCGTGCATCAGATTATCGGCTTTGGATTACGCGTCTTTGTATACAACAGTCAGATTGGATTTTCTCGAGTAATTCAGCGATTTGTTTTTTGTAAAGATTTAAATAACACGCACTTGAACCAACCTTAAAATTAACTTGGCACGCAGGAGATTAGCACTGTGGCACAATAGGAATTAGCACTGTGGCACTGGTTGCATTGTATGGGTGGCAGCTTAAGAGTTAAAGTGCCATTTCAAAAAATTTGATTTATATTGCTAAAAGTTACATTTACTACCTCCCTCTTTAATATTATATGCATATTCAGACTGCTTTTATGAAGCTCACAGGAACATAAAAGGAAGCACTTTCACAATTTGCAAGCATGCGTAAAAACAAACATGAGGTTTGTGAAATGCAATTTTGCATTCATTTTCTCTGTTATGGTTCTAGATTCCTTGTCCATTGATACTAGTGCTCTGATAAAGCAGTAATCTGTTCTATATGATGGGTTTGTACGATGTTAACAGAGGGTGGGGGTCAGTCATGATGCTGCTTCTCCTAAAATTGCACGTACCCGGTAATAATTTTTGTGATACATGTACGTCCCATTCTGTAGTTACATGGTACTAATACATCAGTCACACTGCGGACTTCACATTGACTCCACACTGACCGATTCCTGAACATTGGGAGTAACATCATTTTGTGTGTTCCGTCTGTTGTCGGTCTTGTCTGTGTAACTTTGATATAACATACCTAGCCGTTACAGACATATTTAATTTCAGTACATGTACATGTAGTGAGTCAGAATACATACATTTGTTCTGAATCTTGTTCTAAAGGTGGATATCCATGTAGAACATATCAAGGGTTCAGTGACACAAAGACGTAACTCTATATTTTGCCAAAATGAGTATTTGATATCAAAATGTTCAGAAAAATGTGGGCTTTCTAGGAAACACAAAGACTCAACCCCACCAACACCCCATTGAAGTCAATGGCTAGTGAAACATTGACGTAACTCCTCAAGGCCCAAGTGCTCAGTGACACCTCTTTTTCTCAAAATGGAATTACTTCTTTGTGTCACCGATCCCTCGATATAAAAGACATGAAAAACTAATTAGCACCATTTCATTTCTACAGATGTTGATTGTCCTCTTTACTTACATTGATTGCAGTTATACTCGGACTTGTGACATTACTTTCTTTTTGTTAGGTTGTCCTTGTTCATGATCATGAATATGTTCTCTTTAGTTATGTACCATGATGAATGTCAGCTCAATTCCTTTTTTTACATTAAAAATTTCATTTCCATGCGGCTTTTTGCAGTTCCTGTGTAAAATGTTCGTTACTGTATAAAGTCTGTGGGGGGGGGGGGGGTATCAAGTAGTGGCTTACTTGATTCTAAGTTGAACATTATGGAGAGCCATTTGTAACCTTACAAGGGAATATATTCAAAAGCAAAAATTCAAGTATTTTAGACTTTTCATAAATTCCACATCAAGAACATGAAATCTCCTTGATAAAAGAAAATATGAATGATTTGAATCAACATTTTATGCCTTTTAAAATAGATTTTACCAATCATTTTTAAGGATGCTAACGGCTTTCCATAATTGTTAAGTCCAACTTGGAGATAAGTTCAACTAAGGATCTTTGTGAAACACCCCCCTGGTCAAGTGTAATTGAATACATGTACAGAATGAGGGATGAGTAGAAGGGGTAGACAGGGGATGTAGTGGAGAGTGGACGAAGACAAATTAAATGACAGAGAATATGAGGGAGAGAGGGAAGGAGAGAGAGAGAGATAGATAAATGGAGAGATGTACAGAACAGTGAATGAAATATGATAATGGGAAGGACTGCATACATAAGGAAGGAATGAAGGAGCGTTAGAAAGAAAACGAGGATGACAGAAATAATGAGAAATATTGAAGAATGAATAGGATGGGTAGCGGGTAGTGGACTGAGTTTACAGAATGAGGTATAAAAGATGAAAGAGGAAAGAAGAAGTTGAGATTGAGAATGTAGAGAAAACAAGGAGGAGGGATAAAAGAGATACTTGGAGAGAAGAGAACATGAAGAGGCTAGGCAGGAGTATAGAGAGGTGAAGTGTGACGTCATTAACAAAATCTATTTTTAGAATTTCTCAATTTTGTTTTCATTTTCCGAAAGATGGTCATATCTCAGCCAATACTTGACACATTCAATTGGTTTTTGACATTTGGAAATTATGTTTGATGCTCTTTCAGAAAATGAAGAAAAATGAAGAAATTCTAAAAAAGATTTGTATGTCACAGCTTCGGTACTCTATAGAGAGGGAATAAAACAGATAGTGAGAGACGGTAATATGGAAGATTGAAAAATGGAGGATGGAAGAGAAGAGAATAGAAGAGAGAAAAGAAAAAGAATTGATGCAGAAGAGAGAAAGGTAAGGAACAATTATTTATGAAAAAATGTACAAGAAGGTAAAAACTTAAGTAGAGATAGCTTGAAATACAGAAAAAACAAGGATGGTTTCTTATCTAACAGCCTAAAAGACAAAAAAACAGCCAACAAGTGAGTTGTGATATTTTCACAAATTATATTTCAGGTATACCTTTTTTTGCATGTACAAACTGATACTTACAAATGTAAATTATTACTCCCTCTACATAGAATTATGAAGGTGTATAGGGAAATGGAAGGGCACCGTAAACTTTTACATCATTAAAGGCTGGGGACAATTGAAACTCTGTCATTGACATCAACAATATCATACCACTTTCATGGCAGACATATTGACAATTATTACCTGTACAGGGCATTTTAGCTGCTAAATAAAAAGTTGCATTTTGCATGCTGCTCGGAATATGAAACCGGAGCGATGAATATTTGCCATATTGCCCTCTTCCCGGTTTCCCCAGTAGACCACTTAACTGTACTAAATCAGAGGGCAATATTGAGCCATATTCCACTCTTTCTTTTCAGTGCGCTGTACGCGCAGAATTGTGTAGGCGTTGAAGTGTACGCGCGGTAACAATCATTGTTACGTCACAATGACATGTACATACCTGCCTGAATAACCTGAAATCAGATGGACCGGCAGACAGACTTGAGTAAAAATCATGCTTAATACCAAAGTTGTTTATTAATAATTTGTTTAAAAATGCCTTACTTAGGTAATAATAATTATATTGACAGGGCTCCTTTCGGGTTACATCAGAAATATTGACTGCGCTAAGACCATATTGCCCTCGTCTTCAACTCGGGGCAATATGATCTTAGCTTGGTCAATATATCTGATATACCCCTCAAGCCCAGTCAATATAATATAAATATTCTCTATGCTGTGAAAAGAAATTCCCTATTTATGAAGGATGCATAATGACTGCATTATATTTTTCTCATGAAAACAAACAAAGTACTTTGACCTTATAGAAGTGTAAATATACATATAGTCAATTAAATTCAATGTTTCCGAAAAAGGTTAAAGGCTCAAATCTTTGACTTCTATTCAATTGGACGCATTTACCTATTCAGATGATGAGATCACACAGGCTTTTTCTAAAAACTTTCAATTATACTTACCGTACTCAAATTTTGAACAAAAATGAAATAGTAAGTACAATATGTTTTGCTAAGAGTGTCAAAATAATACTTTACCATATACATGTATAATTCATCTTTTGAATGAACTGTTTGTTTAACTAAATATATTTTCAGCCTACTTCATAATATCCTGTACTCTTTTCCACGATAATGTCAAAGTATAAAAAACTCACATGAATCAATTTACTGTACCTTTCTATCTACTATTTATTTTACTTGATTGATTTAATGTGGAAAACTTTTGACAGTAACTATCTCAAGATTTTCAATGTTAAATGTAGAATACAATTGTAAAAGTTCAGCTCTATATATGCATTATTTATTTCTATAACGGAATCACAATTGTTGTGAATTGAATAGAACAAGATAATTTAAAAAACGGTTACACCATCTCGTTAGCGCCCCACAATGGATAGCATTGCAAACTCATATAATTTACAGTAAGACTGATTTGATTTACATTAAATTACATGCTTTGACACTGGTGTGTACCATCATTTAAATGAAGAGAGTGATTCAATCATTTGTAAATGAGTTTAACATAAAACTTTCCACTTCATCAATGTCAAAGATTCCAATATAAGTTTGTCATTGTAGCAGGATTCCAGAGTTTGTTGCAGTCACATTAATCCAGGAATGCCAACGTCTAGACCAAATAGCCTTAATTTTTTTTTTTTTAATTCAGATTTTGGAGAGAAAAATCAGACGCTTAGAAACTGAAGCTCAGAGACAGCTCGGATGAAACGTGCTCTGAGAGATGATAGTCGTTGTCTTAGCAACCACCCCATGTGAGCCTAGCAACATGATCTGTCTTCCTTCTAGTAGGTTTGATGAACCCTAGAAACTGAAGCTCAGAGACAGCTGGGATGAAACGTGCTCTGAGAGATGATAGTAGTCGTTGTCTTAGCAACCACCCCATGTGAGCCTAGCAACATGATCTGTCTTCCTTCGAGTAGGTTTGATGAACCCTAGAAACTGAAGCTCAGAGACAGCTCGGATAAAACGTGCTCTGAGAGATGATATTGGTCAAGGAAAAAGGACAAAACTTGGTACAGATCAAATACTAGTACACTGTAGTACATATAAGAATGTTAAACGTCATAAACAAACATATCTTTTCATATGGAAGTAGTTAACATAAACCAATACCCGCTAAAATCTGCCAAGACAGCAGCAATAACAACAGCAACAAAATCGACGTTTTGTCCACAATACAATTAGTACTCCTCTCAAAAGTGACAAATATCCCCTGATTATCAGCATTTAGACCAGCACCAGTGAGATAATGATACAAAAGATCCCCAAATTATGTCTGAGTTAACACCCTTGGGCTCTCACAAGATAACATGCTTGTAAGGATACTGTAATACTGGGTCAGGTTTCTTAGCTGTATCTGCATTGTCTGTCTCACTCTCTCCCTGGATCACAGTCATAAATGCCTGACAAATGATAAGAAACATTGTGAAAACAAGATCAATTTGAGGCATAATATAAAGTTTGCTAAACATGAAATCTGAAAGAAATGCTACAAAATTGTGATACATGTAAGTTCTCTAATGGAAAAGAGTTTTTTTCTTTTCAATTTTCTGTTAAGAAGACAACTGAAATGATTTAGAACTCTTAAGGGGTAATTCACACAAAATGCTGTAAACCACCACAACCATAAACACCCCCCCCCCCCAGAAAAAAAGGAAAATGCTAAATCAAAATAAATTACATGAGCAAAGCGCACTGCACACTTTTGTATCTTACAACACATACATGTAAAAGTGACTATTCATCAGGGCCTTTGATACACACAGTTTTCACCCCACTTGCCAATAATAATTGACACCTAAAGTTTATCGGTATTTATTGTTATGTTCTTCAATTTTTATTTATTTATTTATTCATATAATTTTAGATTTTCTTTCTTTTTCGACGGCACCATGTCAAAAAACAGGAGTTAAGATTTGTATGTCTTACCTGCAGCCAATCATAGATGTTAATTAGCCTTCCACATTCAAGATGAAGCTTGTATACAATACACACATCAGGAAGTGAGCTGGTGATCCCTTCTTCTAATGTCTCGCAATCTGGATTCTGTATACAGTCATATGATAGTTACAAAAGATGTGGTCAGTGTATACCAATCACTCATCTCTAATCAGAAAAATTCATGTAGATAGTCGGAACATTTCAAAACAAATATGTCATAATGCCAATAATTGGATTTATAAAGCATGTTTTCCTCTTCAGTACAAAACATTGATTACTATTATTCCATAATAAGTTGCTCAAGTACTCAAGCTTTCCAAGAATGTGTTAATAAATGATAGCTTGCGACCAAATTGACTAATATAAGCTAGTAAGCAAATATTAATCGACTACGAGGGTAATGGTGCAAACTATCATCGCCGAGGTGATCTCGGGGCTACTATCTTCCCGAGCCGCAAGGCGAGGGAAGATGGTAGCCCCGAGATCACCAAGGCGATGATAGTTTGTATCCATTGCCCGAGTAAAGGAGGTTAATATTTGTTTTATATCCCACATCGGCAATAAGGTTTATTTAAAGTGAATTTTACATAATTAAAACAACTGATTTTGCAGACAGTTTAGCTTCAGCTAGATTTTACAAAGCACAACATGCGTACATGTAATACAGTTGATGCGCGCTCATTTGACATTGACATTGACTTTGACATTTCGCGTAACCTACTTTGCTATGCTTATTCAATGCGCAAGTCGGGCAAGTGGGGCAGCAGCAAAAAATTACTTTACAAAAAGACCTATCTCAGGTAGATAGTACTTATCTATACCTTTTTCGTGCTCTGTACAATCGCAATGCAAACAACTATACATGAGGGATATAATCTGAACTATACAATTGAGTGATCCTCAATCTCTTATATTGCCATTGAAGTTGGGGGGGGGGGGAATAATAATATATGATACCAAGCTGTTTTCTTGCACACATCTTTCTGCCACAATAATATCCTCCATTTTTACATTTCTATTCTATACTATGCACATTATGGTGCAAAATCTTTCAAATTTGTAATACATCCCATTTCTACAATTAAAAAAATAGAAAAGTTTACTCTAGATTTACCTGGAGGTAGTAGTTAGGGTTACTAAGTCTACTCTAGATTTACCTGGAGGTAGTAGTTAGGGTTACTAAGTCTACTCTAGATTTACCTGGAGGTAGTAGTTAGGGTTACTAAGTCTACTCTAGATTTACCTGGAGGTAGTAGTTAGGGTTACTAAGTCTACTCTAGATTTACCTGGAGGTAGTAGTTAGGGTTACTAAGTCTACTCTAGATTTACCTGGAGGTAGTAGTTAGGGTTACTAAGTCTACTCTAGATTTACCTGGAGGTAGTAGTTAGGGTTACTAAGTCTACTCTAGATTTACCTGGAGGTAGTAGTTAGGGTTACTAAGTCTACTCTAGATTTACCTGGAGGTAGTAGTTAGGGTTACTAAGTCTACTCTAGATTTACCTGGAGGTAGTAGTTAGGGTTACTAAGTCTACTCTAGATTTACCTGGAGGTAGTAGTTAGGGTTACTAAGTCTACTCTAGATTTACCTGGAGGTAGTAGTTAGGGTTACTAAGTCTACTCTAGATTTACCTGGAGGTAGTAGTTAGGGTTACTAAGTCTACTCTAGATTTACCTGGAGGTAGTAGTTAGGGTTACTAAGTCTACTCTAGATTTACCTGGAGGTAGTAGTTAGGGTTACTAAGTCTACTCTAGATTTACCTGGAGGTAGTAGTTAGGGTTACTAAGTCTACTCTAGATTTACCTGGAGGTAGTAGTTAGGGTTACTAAGTCTACTCTAGATTTACCTGGAGGTAGTAGTTAGGGTTGCTAAGTGCGGTTTGGATTGCTGCCCTCGGTGGTGCGTTGAGACGCTGTCTGATCTCGGATACATTATTATAGTAGAAGACTTCATGCAGAGGTAGGTTCTTTGGACATGGTAGATACTCCCTTTGAACAAAAACAAACACACAGAAAGGAATTACATTACAGTATACACTAAAGGGTAGCACAATCTTTTATTCAGCTCCACGTAGCTTTCATGCTCTAAGTTCTAATGAAACAGCAAGGTATCAGACATTCTAAATATCAATTTTCCACCAAAATAAATAATTTCTGAAGCATTGTTTATAAGAGCTCTTCACACCCGAGCTTCTCTGTACTACAGGCATGTTTCTCATGGTATCTACATACTGGTTGTCAAATCATAAACATAAACCTCATGCATGCATATGGAATCAGGTGATTACTGTTTTGAGTTTGGGTGATGACAATCATCAGTAATTTTGTTGATTTGGGGCCAATGATATCACTGATTACACACAGCATTAGAAATAAATGGATCAAAAATAGAAAAGGCTCAACTGGTCAATTTGAAGTACATTATACTTAAAAGGATGAAATACTACTTGTAAAGCCCTTTCAAACAACAAGGATAATGTGCTATACCTAATACTTTGTAGCTTGAATTGGATTAGAAATATTCCTCCAATCCTACCTGAATAATGAATCAAAGAAGTCTAGTATTTCATTGCGGAGTATTTCATACGGGGTCATCCTCTTCTTCTTCTTAGCATTACTCATTAACATCTGCTGGAGTGAATGAAGCGTCGTCTTCTCTCGTCTGCCTCGGAGGTTAAGTTCTTCTGTATCATGTTCGTTCTGTTTGCTGCCCTCTGTGTCAACCTCCTCTTCATCATCTTCCGTGCTGTCTATCTCAACAGGCTGGTTGCAGGTATCTGTTTGGATTGGAAATGAAATTCATTTAGCATTGTCAAGATTACAGAAATTAACTGATGAAAATAACATTCCATTCTCGTATTCCAATCGCAAAGAACATATCTAATAATAATAATAGTGGCTACTTGTATAGCGCACAGGTCCACCTTTCGGCGCTCATATCTCTGTTCTTTCTGGTAAGTATCGCCCTAGATTTAGCTCCTATGGCTTTTATCTGTGCACAGAATATTCTGAGGAGTATATCCTACCACATACCCACTTACTACTCGGTCAAGATAAGACTACTGCTAATAAAAACCCTTCTCTAAGATATACACCAAGTGAAGATTACAACTCTTAAACTTCTTCGTTGCAAATCAAGTTCAAATCTATACAGAGGTGCTCTCAGATGCTCTTTCATGCAAATTTCTGCCTCATCTCATATCTTATTTTCTGTTTAAAGTCTTGAATACCTCCTAATATTGCCATCTTTGCTTGTACATTCTTATCTTCTTGACTGCAATTCAAGTCAAGTTTGTGAAGCGCTATTTGAGGGAATAGTATTTCATCCCGATTATTTCAAGAATCTTTGAAGACCCTACCTCCTAGAGTTTCCATCTTTGCTTGTAGAGTCTCCAGCTGAAACCTTGCCTCTTGTAATCCCTCGCACCGTGAGAGGCTTTCTTCACACATCATCATCTTTTTAATCAATTCATCTCGAGCTAGCATTCTGATAAATGGATTACAAATGTGTGTAGAGCTAGGAGTTAGTAAGACGTGAGGTTTTCTTTCAGGTTTATAGTTTGCAGTATGTTTTTGGACAATAAATTCATGCGCAAATTGTTTTGCCAATATCGTTGATTTGTTCACTACATATGCCGTGGCATACATTTGCAGTTCATTGCCCTGTTCTCAAAAGAACAAACAATAAAGAGGTATGAAGGAGTTCTTAATAAATAATTCCAAAGAATTCAAAGGCATGCCCTGGTACTACAATTCAAACACTTTATAATCAATCTACTGGTACATTTAATTTTCTTGATACAATATTAACAAAATTACTGTAAATGTGTAGATGAAATGCAGACACATTATGTAAAGAATCTCCACAAACTGCAATGAGAGGAAATCAGAATATTTCTATCACATAATGGTATTAATAATTATTCCCTCCCATCCCTGATATAAATGATAAAAAGTGAACTTTGATCGTTTGCCCTACTCACTTCATGAACTTGAAGGCCTCTTGATATGCTTCCGTTTCAAATATATCTCCCTCTGTTGCCATGGCAAATAGCTCTCTCATCTGCTTGCCTAGAGGATGATACGGCAGTCCCTCAGATAGGATGTGAAGACATTCCAAGACAGGAAAGAAGGCTTTATGGTACTCATTCATCTGTTTCAGAAGCTCTTGAAGGGTTTTCTAAAGGGCAGAGAATAGATAGGCAATTAAATCATTTCTTTTTGCTATCAGCCTTGATAGCTCTCTCTCTCTGTCACTTTTAAAGGTATAGACCAGTTATGGTCATGCGATTTCATTGTGAAAGAAACATTGTGGAATCAATCAGAAAAGGTTGATCATCTAGCATATAAGTATTGGTGTGTACTGCAAGGTTCTTTAATCATCAAAATGATAAGAAATTTGGCCCAGTCTTGGTAAAGTTATAAGCACTGTACACAGAAAGATGTATATGGGACTACAAGAAGTTATATCTATCAGGTCCAAATAGATATAATAATTTACCAAATATATCAATTAGTAGGCAGTTTTTCTGCAAAATTTGTATGATCACTTATTAGTCAAAACATATTCTTTCACATGATTGGTAATAAGAGCTTCCATTTCATTTTTTGAGAGGGGGGCGTTTCCAAAACTGGTCTTGACCTTTAACCTGATCTCTTCCAACTCTATGGCATTCTTATATATCTTTCTTTGCTTCTCACTTCATTTATCTCTTCGCTTTGCAGTCTGTTAATGCGATCTCTTATCAATTCCTAAAATTACATTTCTCAACTGAAAAACAAAACAAGTGAAAACCAACAACAAACACACCATTCAACTCTATTTATAATCTTTAAGTTTTATGTCTTACAATTATCAAAAACATCCTTTAGTTGCACTCTATCTCTACACTATTCAATATGAATATTAGATGTACATGTACCTTAAATCGAACACTTGGTTTAAAAGGTACATGAACTTTAACATTTTAAATCAATTGTTAATCTTGCAAATAATCTAATAAATTTGTACCAAAGAACAGGTCTGATGTGAATGGGCAACAGCACAACACATACTACAATGGATAGCTTCAAGGGTGGAGTAATGATAACAGCTACACATGTACCCTTTACACACATCTAACTCTAACCATAAACCTCAACTAAAATCCAATCTCAACCTAAGTTCTTACCCTATTTATAAAATAAATCCTAAATCAAATGTTACTAGACCAAACATAGTCATAGCCGAGTGGATATGTCACCAGACTGTGGATCAAAAGGTCCGCGGTTCAAGTCCCGCTGCGGCACTAATGTCCTTTGGCAAGACATTGATCTACATTTAATACTTTTAATAACACCACCCAGGTGTTAAATGGGTACCCGGTAGGATGCGAAAGTTAATGAGGTTGGATTAGTAAGTGGTGCTTGTAAAATGGCGACTGGCTGGAATGCTCCCTAGGGCGTGGAAAATGTGCATACATTGTGTTGTGAGTAAGCCTGAATCCGATGACCGGGGTAATAATATGTGCTGCGCCTAGAAACAAAGTATTAGGCCAGAGCTGCCAACCTCCAGAACCGAAAATCAGTAATCACAAGGCTCAAAATCAGTAATTTTGGGTATAAATCAGTAATTTCCTATGCGGCGCTATGACTCTAATAAAAACGGCACGCCAACATTGCACAGACACATGATTATCTGACATTTTTGGTGATTTTACTCACACAAAGTTGTTAAATAATGAGTTTCATATCATCACAACACAGTCTTCCAGGAAAAATGGGGGGAAAAAAAATATATAAAAAAAAAAAAAAAAAAAAAAAAAAAAAAAAAAAAATAATTTTTTTTTTTTTTTTTTAAATCCGTAATTTTAAACAACATTCCGTAATGGTCGTTAATTTCCGTACCAATTACGGGAAATCCGTACTAGTTGGCAGCTCTGTTAGGCGCATTATAAATGTGAGCTATTATCATTATTATTAGCTACTGGCTGCCTGCATGAACCTTACCTTCATGTGTTTATCATCTAGGAGAAGAGCTCTCTGATCACTGGCAGGCCGACCATCAACATATCTGCACAAAAATTAAGATCAGAGGATCATAAAATTTCTTTATTATTAATAAAAACAAATATCACAGTGAAACCTGTATGGAAAGAAAACCCATCCAAGGAAGATGCTGAAAGTCGTCTTTACGGGCAGGTGGTCTTTATACATGGCTTCCTTTCATATTTGTCAAGCATTGTTTCAAGAGGAAACACGTATATGTGGCCCTTTTTAGACAAATTGTCTTTCTATAGAGGAGATCACTAACTCAGGTTTGACAATACCATAACAAAAATATAGACAAATACTGATGTATGAACAGAAGAAAAGGTGGCCATGTTGATGGTTCATGAATTAGCCTATAACTGCAGGGTAGCAATCAATCTATCTTATATGAATGAAATACACACTTTATACTTCAGGGCCGAGAAACTGTATTATTTCAGCAATGATGATCAACCCTTTTTGGGGGAAAGTTTGTTTGTCTAATATTTCTTTATCAATCTGAAGAAAGAGCATACCCATTTGCCCTAATTCCTCCTGATGTAAATTACCTCCTGAATGAAGAAGCTTGTCTGAAGAGCTCTAGCTGGTCATGTGACAGGTTACGTGTTCTGTTGATTGCATCTCCATAGCGACAGCATAAGATGCTGAGTGGCTGGGAGAAGAAGTGATCTAACACTGCATACTGAGATTGAGGTAAACAAAAGAAATGTAATGCAGCATGTTCCTCTGTATGTGAGGCTCATTCATAAGTAAACAAAGAAATAGAATCTATTGTTAGCGTATGAAAATATAAAATATGAATGACCAAAAAAAAATCCTTATATTTGTGTTCCTATCCAAAGACATGAGTCAAGAAAATCCAGTTCATGTAAAAATGGAAATACAATTTCTCAACAATGAAGAATAAAATGGATTTTGTTCTCTTCAGAAAAACTGATGGAATTCAATTAAACAATTATTCAAATCCATTGGAAAAGGGTGTATGTTTAGGGGGCACAATTTGTGCCACTGTTCAATTTTTGACCCAATTTGTCTACAAAAAAAGTGTTGGACTCTTTAGAAGTAGGATACCTTTGCAAATCAACTACACTTCATCTCAATTTTTGACCTTAATGTGACCTTTCAGTATACTGACCTGTAACCCTTGTACAAAGTTCATGACAGAGAAATCATGGTAGAGAAAGAGATCTAGTAATAGCTGGAAGACCTTTGACCCAAGCTTGAGTGGATGCTTGGCTGTCAACAACACCTACAGGGAATAAACAAATCAAAAGGAGGATTTTACATACATACATACATACATAATGATATTTACATCACCATCTACATCACCATGCAAGCCGTCACTTACAAGCAGCATAAAGATATTTATATAGCGCCTTTACATAAACATTAGTAAATAAAACAGAATAATTATTTTGCTCTCCAAGTACATACACTGTAAATTTGTTGTGTAAAGCTGTATATAGTTATTCAAGAAGTTGTGCACCACATGAACCAAGCCTGGGTCATACAGTACACAACCTTGTTCACATCCCACACAACTCCACACAACTCTTGTCAAAAAACAATTACAAAGAAAACAAATAAGTCTTGAGATTTATCTTAAATGAGCCGACTGAGCTGTAATACTGTGTATCAAAGACATACATGTACCAACATAACCCATACAATACAAGAGAAGTCATAGTGGGCAAAATAGTTGTTTTGTTATCATGTCATTTCATGGGGGTGGGGGTGGGTTGGAATACAACCCCCTCTGAAAGAGGACCAAAATAACCTGACATTTAACGGCTAGCAGACAAGGTTGGGAATTCTACCCCCCCCCCTATATTTTAAACATGATTTATATCAAATTAATCCAATGGCTCAATCTGAAATCCCTGACTGTTTTACAAAACATTAAATCAGTGATTACAAATAGATCTATGTAAAGAGAAATCCCTGCAATAAGTTACTATCAACCTGCAGATTATTCTGAATTTCATATCATGATACATCAACACCAGTCTATCTATTAACCAGCTAATCACCAAATTACAACAAATATCAGAATGTACTTTCTTCTGTGATTTTGTTTCTTTCTCAAAATCTGGGGGGCAAACTAACTAAGAACAAATCAACTCTTTTGAAGGACACTTTATTGATCTTCTTATTTAATAACCAAACAAACTGATATAATTTCTTACCTTATCAATAACTTTAGAGAGGTAGATAGAAGAAGGCTGAGCTTGGAACTTCTCAATACTGAGACATGATGATACAGACTGAGGTAATAGACGATGGATCACTGTCACTGACGTAGCTATTCCAAAGGTCAACACCAGAGGGAGCTTCTCCAAATACTGACTGTCAAGGGTCAGATCATTTCATTTTCAATTATTACAAGAACTGAAAGATTCTATACAAATTTTTTCTTATGCAAATACAAAAGGTATAGAGAATCTTAAGAAATGTACATATGCAGTACTTCTAAGATAAGGCTTCCAAGCATGAGTATTCAAAAACACAGATAATTATATTTAATCGGTTATTGGTAACGAAAAAGTCAAGATACTGCAGTAACATAATTAACACTCAATTTCGGTCTCACACAGAAAGTGATTTTTAAATAATGCTAAATATATTTTTCTTTTCACATAAATTTTCATCTACATCTCGTGTATGTGTGTGTGTATTGGGTTTTTACAGACGTGTATCAATCAGATATGATTATTTACGTCTGGGGACCGACCTTTAAACGTCATCATCCGAAAGACGTGACTCAGTTTCGAACCTGCGTCCTCGGCTGAATCAGTTTGTAACTTCCATTGTTAGCTGGATTACAGGCGCATGCCACAGCGCCTCGTCTTTCGCTTGAAGCAATTTAACAGCGGCTGAAATCAATCTTACTTCAACATACCTGCAGATGTGGATGAAGTCCTGGATGACCACGGCCTTGAAACCTTCAAAGTCTTCCAGGACGATGATGATAGGAGGACACTCTGGATAAGAGACTGGCCCACTCATTGATCTGCGCTTCCTTGATCGACGGGGCGATTTAAACGTGGCTGTGCTGCCGGGCAATTTCCTCTTCTGAAGTTTGGAGAAAAGAGAAAAATCAAGATTAAAACTCAATTCCGACTACCATCTTACTATGATCATAATAGCATATCACACAATTTTTAAAACAAATTTACTGCACAAATGCTGTAATCCTTGTCAACCATTGTTATGAAATGTTTTGTATTTTATCTGTACTCAAAATCTAACTTGTACATATGATATCTGGAATATAGGTATAAATGTAATATTTTAAATATGAACAAAGCAAAACGTGAGCAGAATTTTCATGCAATCTGCTCAGCATCTCAAACATTTTACAAGGCTCCTAATTACAAGCAAACCACCCAAACCACAAATTATAGGAATTTAAAGGAATCGCAATAAAAACAAGACTATATCATACCTGTACATTGTCCTTATACCAAGCTTGTAGAACATACATGTACATTATCCTTATACCAAGCTTGTAGAACATGCCTGTACATTATCCTTATACCAAGCTTGTAGAACATACCTGTACATTATCCTTATACCAAGCTTGTAGAACATACCTGTACATTGTCCTTATACCAAGCTTGTAGAACATACCTGTACATTATCCTTATACCAAGCTTGTAGACTACCTGTACATTATCCTTATACCAAGCTTGTAGAACATACCTGTACGTTATCCTTCTACCAAGCTTGTAGAACATACCT
Source organism: Strongylocentrotus droebachiensis (assembly GCA_035222895.1). Lineage (NCBI taxonomy): Eukaryota > Metazoa > Echinodermata > Echinoidea > Camarodonta > Strongylocentrotidae > Strongylocentrotus > Strongylocentrotus droebachiensis. The sequence goes on from JAVYIG010002185.1 coordinate 259,667, forward strand.
GTACATTATCCTTATACCAAGCTTGTAGAACATACCTGTACGTTATCCTTATACCAAGCTTGTAGAACATACCTGTACATTATCCGTATACCAAGCTTGTAGAACATTTGTGTACATTATCCTTATACCAAGCTTGTAGAACATACCTGCACATTATCCTTCTACCAAGCTTGTAGAACATACCTGCACATTATCCTTATACCAAGCTTGTAGAACATACCTGCACATTATCCTTATACCAAGCTTGTAGAACATACCTGCACATTATCCTTATACCAAGCCTGTAGAACAGGGAAAGTACAAGGCACCTTCTTCATGTTCACTTCTGGCATTGTGTCTTCATCTTCAGAAGCCTGCAAGTAAGAATTATGTATATATTATGATCGATTCAGAATAACAGAACAAGAACTTGTGTTGTTCTTCTTTAGTACAGAATTTTGTTGAAAATATTTAAAGAGCTTCAAGAGAAATTATTATGTCTTTATTAGGCTTGCACTCATGTCATTGTAATTGTTTATTATGAATATTAATATCAACACTTGATTGGAAACCGTCAGCTGGAAAAAGAAAGGGAGGAAGACCAATATAGGGAGGAGAGCAATTATACAATGACCTAAAAGACAGAAATAACACATGGAAGCAAACAAAACAGGACTCAGTGGAGGAAGCTTCTGGATTGATTTTTGATCACTTTTGGTCAAAAAGTCTAAGGTAACATCACTATTGACCACAGAGAAAGAGTTTAGGAGATGAATGAGAATTAATGTAGCTTGCTTCCCTTACCATGTACTCAATACCCATGAGCTGTGACACCACCGATCCCATCAGTCCTTTCAACGTTGTACAGTCTCTGGACATGAGACAGACCACATGAGGGCTCACTCTCTCCTGGAACACCGAGGCTAACTTGGTAAAGACGTCATGATGGTCAGTCACATTCACACCTGTATGTTAAATAGAGAATCATCTAGGTATGACATGGATCGAAACAGATCCTCATTATTTAAGAGGAATCACCTTCTAAGAGCCAGAAAGTTTGTAAGATGATGCATGAGGCAGTGAAAAAAATACACAGGGGCTCGGGGCAAATTAGCCCCCGAAATGCCAAAAAGAGCCCCCGAAAGTCATAAAAGAGCCCCCAAACTTTGCATAGAGTTCAATGCAAAACAAATTAAAGAGTTGCAAAACAAAATTAAAGAACCTACGCCAACGCCGAAACCGCCGACCAACACACACAGAGCGACACCACTAACCGTCCTCACCGCCGATCGATACACCCACTTAACGACCGACACACCCCCCCGCTACCCCGCCGACACCTACCACACGACGTCCGCATAGCCGCCGCCCACTCGTTTCCCGCCAATTCACGCAACCGCGCGCCACCACCGACAGCTGCCTGCCAACCTGCCGAGCCCGCCGGCCCAGTGCTTTCCCCCAAGTCCGCATTCACGCCATAAGGACCGCCGCACGCCTAGCGAACACTCACTCCTGAAGACGGACAGTCAACCTGTCCGAAACGTCGAGTCTACTCTCCTACTCCTGCTCTACAACTCTACTCGCCTACTCAACTCTCCAACTCAATCCAGTCTTCTACTCAAACCTCTCATCCTGCCTACAACTTTCTGGTTTACAGTCCTTTTCAGGACTATACTCACTTCCGAAAGATACTCTTCCTTCCAACCTCCACTTTCTCGCCTTTCCATCTCACTTCTATTTTCTATCTACTTTCCTCAGTCCCTCAAGGACTTTACACATGGTGTACCGTAAACCTCTTCCGTGAAAATTAAAGAGTGTTATTTTTATGCCAGCAAGCTATGATATAGTATACCAGTTACCCTCTTTCATTACATCAACTTTGACACATCAAGATCACCTTTAATCTCTTGTACCAAATCAAATTTACAGAGCCCATTTTCAGATATATGCAAAACTTGTCTAACAAGTCCAAATGCTAAACATAATAATTGATGTAGGTTGAATTACCTGTCACAAATGCAGCTGTTGGGATCTCTTTCAGTCTGGATCTAGTCCTACTTGTATCCAGATCCTGGTCTAGCCTGAATCCAGCCTGAGCATTCTTGATGAAGTTAAGAAGATCATCAAACAGTGTCTTGTTGACATCGGCCTGCAAAGACTACAAACAAGAAAACAAGTGTTCATGATCAGCGGACGCTAACGTATTTGTAAGTAAGATCAAAAACCAAGTCAAAATCAAAATAATAATAGTAATAGTAGTAGTAATAATAATAATAATAATGTTAATTATAATCATAATAATAATAACAATTATAATAACAATGATAATGGCGAGGACGGTAGAAGCTTCTTATAAAGTGCTTAGGTCTAGGTCTGTCAAGCATGATGCTGCAAAAGGTCGACCAGTATTGACTTTACACAACGGACTTTTGCTAAAAAGGGGGGTCACTGGGAACACGCATATGCTTACCCTAAATACCATTGAGTGGGGGGCCGGGAGTCCAACCTCCTGCTCAAAGACCACTTTTTGTGTATACCTTGGGCGGTTGCTATAGACAAGTTTTACTGTATTTCTTACGGTTCTGTTTTGAATCCATGGTATTTCCTGGTAATACTAGATAGTTCTCACTTTTCTTTACAGCTCTAATAAAATAAAAATATATGTGCAACAGATCTTACCTCAATATCATCATTGATGAGCTCCCATTGGGTATCCCCGGTCTCGTATCTCACCTTACAATCCTGACTGCTTTCTGATTTACTTTCTGGTATGAAATAATCACCTGCATTCATTCATGGGTGAAACAAAAACACAGACATTGTATTCTAAACTTATGTGTTGTGAAATCATTTTGAAATGTCTAATAGTAAAAGATTTTAATTCACACTAAAAAGGTCTACATTCACTGTTGCAATGTCATGAAAAAAGCTAATAGAGGAGGGAGGAAGAAAGAGAGAGGGAGAGAGAGAGAGAGAGGGAGAGAGAGAGGAAGAGAGAGATAGAGGGAGAGAGAGGAAGAGAGGAAGAGAGAGAGGAAGAGAGAGAGAGGGAGAGAGGGAGAGAGAGAGGGGAGAGGAGAGAGGGAGAGAGAGAGAGAGAGAGGGGAGATAGAGCGAGAGAGGGGGAGGAAGAGGGGGAGGGGGAGGGAGAAGGGGGGAGAGGGGAGGGGAGAACAATTTTTGCTTTTTACATCTTCCTTTTTCTATGTTTTGTGTTTAATTCAGGGGAGATATCATGACAATGACCCAATATCTTTTTTTCAAAATAATTCCTTCAATTGAGTCTTTACCATCTCAATCAAGAATGTCATGGCAATTGTTAATCAGCAATCTCACTCCTTTGAAAACTCTGACAAAACTTTTTGACATTATGAGTCCACTTAATATATCCAACATATTGGAAGAAAGCTTAGCCATCTTGTGTACGATTACGGGACCATCTTAAGATAACCCAAATTTATCAGTCTGGCTCTTTAAAGGACAGGTCCACTCCAAAAATAGGTTACTTTCAATGGAAGCAGGAAAAACAGACAAACCAATCAAACAAAAGTTTGAGCAATTGAAAATCAAATAAATAATCGTATAAGAAAGTTATGAATTTTAAATGACATGGAAATCTTTGAAAATCACAAGACAAATTGGCAACTAACTCATGAGTCTGTGACGTCATTGCCTTACTATCCAGTATCCACTAATTGTTTTCTTTATATTCATAATGAAAATTTCCAATTTTCTCCCTAAAAATCTTATTTCCTCACACCAGCGTCCAAGTTATATTGATAGTGTTTTGTGTTGGTGCACACACATATATCAATGATTATGAATTTACAATATTCAGAAAATAGTATCAATTGTTAAAAAGTTCATAAAAGATTTTGTGAAATGTCATGCACGTGATTGCAATATGATAAAAATCATATAACCTGGCCGGGCAAATTTATTAAAGGCCCGGTCACACAGGAAGGACGCATGGGGAACGCACGGCCAGCGCATGGAAAATTTGCAATTTTGGCCAGTGCGTTGTCGTGCGCCCAACTTTTGTCGAAGATACAGATAGCTGAAACCAAATGTATAGCGTGTTGCTAGCGCGCTGGACGCATACAGGGCGCACACAGGGCGCACACAGGGCGCACACAGGGCGCACACAGAGCGCACATGATAACAACTTCCACGAATGCACAGCGTGTTGCTAGCGCGCTGGACGAATGGTCCAGGCATGCACCGCGTTCTACGACGCACGGCCAGCGCATTGGAAATCGGAAAAGGCCGTGTGCCTAACTTTTGTCATAATTTTGGAAAAGCTACCGAGCTGACACAAAATGCACAGCGTGTAGCTAGCGCGCTGTGCGTATACAGGGCGTGTGCTCCGCGCATGTCTGGCGCTGGTCTAGCGCGCTCCACGCATGTCTGGCGCTGGTCTAGCGCGCTCAGGCGCATGTCTGGCGTGCCTTTGGCGTGTATATTCATGCGTCGAGCTCGGCGCACGTTTTTGAGCATGCTCAAAAAATCCCGACGCACACAGCGAATGACGACGCATGCATAGCGCTGGTCCAGCGTTGGTCCAGCGCGCTCGACGAACGAGTAACGAATGATGACGCACGCCTAGCGAACGACAACGCACTGGCCCAAATTGCAAATTTCCAATGCGCTGGCCGTGCGTTCCCCATGCGTCCTCCCTGTGTGACCGGGCCTTTAGGCCTAGGGAAATCAAATTTAGGGTAAAATTAATGGAACAAAAATATATAAAGCAATTGATAAATAGTGAGGCAATGACGTCACAAACTGATAACCAAATTGGCAATTTGTGTAGTGATTTTTTGAAGTTCCATAGTTTTCCATAATTTTTCAAAAAATAAATTCATAACTTCCATATTCGATATTACTTTTATTAGTCATCCAATTTTATTCAATTTTATTTGCTCTGTTCCTCTTGTTTTTCTATATCTATTAAAAGCAAATTATTTTTGGAGTGGACTTAGCCTTTAAATGCTACTCACATGAGATCAAACAGAATTAATTTAATTAATGTAATACTCTTAGTTTGTAAAGTTTTTTCTGATTCAAATTGTATTTAAAGTGGAACAGCAACACAAATATTTACCAGTTGTCAGTTCATTTTTCTTTTTTTCTTTTTTTAATGAGGCATTGCAATTTACCCCCGGCCCCACCCCACTCCGGTCGGCGTCTTTTTTTCCGTAATATAGCCATCCTAGAAATGCATATTAATATTTGAATATATGAATATTTGCGTTGGTACGGCGAGGTGGAAATCAAATTCAAAATTAAATCGGCCAGATTCTGGACTAAATTAACCAGTATGTCGCAATGATTATGGACGAGTTACGACCTGGGTAGTCATTCGTTTATGGTAAGCCTCCCGATTTTGTTGCAATGTCACTTAGGCC